>PVIR01005255.1:42188-73541 GCA_004026965.1 Petromus typicus
GCTTTGTGGTTCAGGCTGGCCCTGAGCTCAGCCTCCAACTCACATCACAATCCTCCTGCCTCTGCCTCCCGAGTGCTGGGATTACAGGCGTGAGCCACCACGCCCGGCACTGTGGTATGTGGTACTGGTTGCTGCTGGGTGTGGGTCTCCACACCCAGTATTGTTATGTGGTTACCGGGGAATTGAACCCGGGCCCTTGAGCTTGTAAGACAGGCACCAGAACCACTGAGCTAACTCCCCGGCCCTGCTTTCAGTTTTTTATTTTCTTCTATAATAGCTTCATATTTCATATTTCTGCCAATTCTAGATGAAGTAGCTCAATTTCCACATTTTCTGGGGTAGCAGCTCCTAAGTGAAGCTTCAGAAAATCCAAAGCATACCAACTCCTTGGTCAGCGTGTCCAACATCCATGACTTCTCCAAGTACCTCCAGAACTGCTTGCCTTTGAGTCGGGGTCTTTGTAATGGGCCATGCTAACAGGGGCAACCGTGTAGCTGGCACTGGAGACCATGGCTGATGGGCTGGGGGCAACACTGCCTAGAATTCTTGTATTTTGTTTCAGTTTTGGTAATTCATATTTAATTGGGAGTCTACATTTCTTCTGTGTTTTCCATCTTACTAGAATACAGATTCTTGAAGTAGGTATTGGTGATCTTCTAGATTTCTGCAGGATCTGTTGTGATTTCACCCTTTTCATTCCTAATTGTATGGAATTGAATTTTTTTTTTTTTTTGGACAAGGTCTTGCTTTTGTAGTGCAGTCTGGCCCCAAACTCATTATGTAGCACAGGATAGCCTCGAACTCACAGCAGTCCTCTTGCCTCTGCCTCCTGGGTGTGGGGGATTACAGGCATAAGCCACCACTCCCGGCAGTGTGGTACATGGTTACTGGGGATCAAACTCAGGAATTTGCACTTACCAGGCAGACACCAGAACCACTGAGCTAAATCCCCGGCCGGCTTTTTGTTTTGTTGATAAGGTTGGCTAAGGGTTTGTCAGTTTTCCTTAATTTTTCAATGAACTAGAGCCAGGGATTTAGCTCAGTGGAACTGTGCCTGCCTTGTAAGTGCAGGGTCTTGAGTTCAATCCCTGATGGAGGGGGGTGATAAAAGATTCAACTTTTTGATTCATTGATTCTTCATATTGTTCTTTTAGACACCACTGCATTAATTTCTACTGTGATTTTTATAATTTTCTTTCTTCTATGAGCTTGGGTTTGACTTGCCCTTTTTCTAGAAGCTTGAGGTTCAATAGTGGGCTGTTTAAGTCTGCTGTTTCCAGATATGGATATTCACTGGTATAAATTTACCTAGTAGGACTGCTTTCATTGCATCCCATAAGTTCCAGTAGGTTGTATTGGTATTATTATGTATTTGTAGAAACTGTCTGATATCTTCTTTAATTTCATGTGTGACCCATTGGCTGCTCAGGAGGGTGTTACTTAATTTCCATGTGTTTGTGAAATTCTTGTGGTTTCTTTTGCCATTGATTTCCAGTTTTGCAGTGTAGTCTAATAATATGCATGGAACAATTTGAATGCCTTTGCATTTATTTAAGCATATTCTATGAATAAATGTGGTCTGTTTTAGAGAATGCCCCTTATACAACTGAGAAAAGAATGTGTATTCTGATGTTGTGAGATGGAACACTCTGTAGACATTACTGAATCCATT
Organism: Petromus typicus; assembly: GCA_004026965.1. Classification (NCBI taxonomy): domain Eukaryota; kingdom Metazoa; phylum Chordata; class Mammalia; order Rodentia; family Petromuridae; genus Petromus; species Petromus typicus. Next base: position 43,861 of record PVIR01005255.1, read on the forward strand.
TGTTCAAACATTTGGTTTAGTTTTGATATTTCATGGTTGATTTTTTTTTTTTTTGTCTCAATCTGTCTATTTGTGACAGTGGCATACTGTAGATCTGTATTTATGCTCATTTGATTTTTCATGTCTGTTAATATTTCTTTTACATAGTTTGGTGTGCTGATATTTGGTGTGTATATGATATGTGATTTTAATCTCTTCATCTCTTCTTGGATTGTTCTGTTTACAAGGATAAGTGACCTTTATCTCTCTTGATCAGTCTTGGTTTGAAATTTACTTTGTCTGTAAATAGAATAGCTACCTGTGCTTTTTTCTGGGTTCCTGTTCATAGAATATTGTATTCTATCCTTTGACTCACAGTCTGTGAATTTCTTTTAGAATTAAATGTGTTTTTTTGAATGTAACATTGGTGGATCTTGCTTCTTGATCCATCCTTCCAGTCTGTTTTCTTTTCATTGGTAAATTGAATCAATTAACATTGATGGTTATAATTGATATGTATTGTATATATTGACTTATCCCTATTGTATTACTTTCCTGTTGTCGGCTCTCTTTTTTGTTTAATTTATTGCCTTCCTTGATACCCTGTTGCTGTTGAGGATAGATAAATAAATAAATACAAACAAAATAAACTGTTAGGTATTTTAAAATGTTTTGTTTAAATAACAATATATGTAGTCTACATAAATTAAAAGTTTCTTGGGGCCGGGGAGTTAGCTCAGTGGTTCCGGCGCCTGTCTCGCAAGCGCAAGGGCCCGGGTTCGATTCCCCGGTAACCACATAACAATACTGGGTGTGGAGACCCACACCCACACCCAGCAGCAACCAGTACCACATACCACAGTGCCGGGCGTGGTGGATCACGCCTGTAATCCCAGCACTCGGGAGGCAGAGGCAGGAGGATTGTGATGTGAGTTTGAGGCTGAGCTCAGGGCCAGCCTGAACCACAAAGCGAGACCCTGTCTCAAAAAAACCTAAAAAAAAAAGTTTCTTAGGGGGTCCACAACGATTTTTTAAAAGTATAAAAAGTTAGATGTGATGTACATGCTGGTAATCTTAACATTTGGGAGGTTGAGGCAGCAGCATTGAAAGATTGAGGCCAGCTTGGACAATTTACCAAGATCCTATTTTAAAATAAAAGAAGGCAGAACTCTTGCCTAGCATGTACAAGTCTTTGGGCTTGACCCTCAGTCTAGGAAATAAAAAGAAAGAAGTTCTTTGTAGAAATGTTTTAATTCAATTGCTTTATATATTTTGGTTATATATGAATTTTTTTCCTGTTTTCTCAGAAACAGTGATGTAGAATAAGCACATTTCTAGGTGGTGAATCATTTCATAGTGATTTTTATAATCTTTTTCTGTTTCGTTGTTTTTTATGTTTTGGCGGGTACCGGGGATTGAACTCAGGCCTTTGCTTACAAGGTAAGACATGGTACTACTGAGCTAAATCCCCAGTCCAGGTTGGTTGATTTTTTTTTTTTTGAGACAAGATCTCACTATGTAGGTTAAGCTTACCTTGAACTCACTATGTATTCCAGGCTAGCCTTGAATTCAGTGATCTCCTGCCTCAGCCTTCTGAGTGCTAGAATTATAGGTGTGTACCCCCACACTAGGCATAGCTATGTAGTAATTTTTTTTTTTTTTAATTGAGACAGGGTCACTCACTCTGTAGCCCAGGCCAGCCTTGAACTCACAGCAATCCTTTTGCCTTTCTGCTTCCGGAGTGCTGAGATTACAGGCATGAGCCACCACTCCCAGCATTGTGGTATGTGGCTACAGGGAATCAAACTCAGGACCTTGTACTTCTGCAGATGCTTGGAACCACTGAGCTAAATCTGGCTACATAATGATTTTTATAAATTATTATTTTGGAGCCAAGGATTTAGCTCAGTGGTTCCAGTGCCTACATTACAAGCAAAAGGGCCTGAATTTGATCCCTGGTAACCACATACCACAGTGCTGGATGTGGTGGCTCATGCCTGTAATCCCAGCAGTCAGGAGGCAGAGGCAGGAGGATTGCTGAGTTCGTGGCTGAGTTCAGGACCAGCCTGAACTACAAAGCGAGACCCTGTCTCAATTACTTTGGATTGCTATAAAGCAAGACCCTGTCTCAGAAAACTAAAGAAAAAGTTCTAGAACCACTTCAGATGGTGGCAAGAGCTATGAGATAAGTGTTTTCGAAGAGAAAGGGAATTTATGAGACACACTCACTATGTAGTTGAGGCTGTCCTTGAACTCATCATGTAGCCCAGGCTTCAGCTAATTCTGTTATCTGCTGGAATTACAGTGTGTGCTACCAGGCCCAGCTGAGGGGGAGGTGTGTTGTTGTTGTTGTTCTGCAATTAATGGCAAAGTGTCTCTGACTATAATTTTTTTTAATTCAAGTCTTTATTGGTACATTATGAATACCCATCATGATAGCATTCAACATTGAGAATTTGTACCAGAATATGATGTAATTCTCATTTTTCCTCTACCCCTCCCCTGCCTTGCAAACCCCCACCCCCACCCTGTATACCTAAGCTTTGTTTCCTTTTCTCTTTATTACTGTCTGACTATAATTTTTTATTTGGACACATACTGGATTGTTTTTTTTGTTTGGTTGGGTTGTTGTTTTTTTTTTTTTTTTTTTTTTTTTTTTTTTTTTTTTTTTTTTTTTTTTTTTTTTTTGAGATAGGGTCTCTCTTTATAGTTCAGGCTGGCCCTGAGCTCAGCCTCAAACTCACAAAGCTATCCTCTTGCCTCTGCCTTCCAAGTGCTTGGATTACAGGCGTGATCCACCACGCCCGGCACTGTGGTATGTGCTACTGATTGCTGCTGGGCGTGAGTCTCCACGCCCAGTATTGTATGTGGTTACTGGCGATCAAACCAGGCCCTTGCGTTTGCAAGACAGGCGCCGGAACCACTGAGCTAAATCCCCAGCCCTGTACTGTATTTTTAAAAAAATTACACTTCATATTACCTAAGAGATCTTTCAGTAGAAACACACATAAAACAAGGTTGTATGTTGGCCACTTATGAAAATGTATCTTAGGGGGCCCAGGAGTTAGCTCAGTGGTTCCGGCACCTGTCTTGCAAGCGCAAGGACCCAGGTTCGATCCCCGGTAACCACATACAAGACTAGGTGTGGAGACTCACGCCCAGCAGCAATCAGTACCACATACCACAGTGCCAGGCCTGGTGGCTCACACGTGTAATCCCAGCACTGGGGAGGCGGAGGCAGGAGGATTGCTGTGATGTGAGTTGGAGGCTGAGCTCAGGGCCAGCCTGAACTACAAAGCAAGACCTTGTCTCAAAAAACCTAAAAAAAAAAAAGATTGCCCTGAGTTCAAGTCTAGCCTGAGCTGCCTAGCAAGAGACTGTCTCAAAAAGCAAAACAAAACACAGCAACGAAAAAGAAATAGTCATCCAAGACAGAAGAAAATTTTAATGGACTAGGGATATACAAGTTTATTTGTTTGTTGAGACAGGGTTCTTTCTGATATGTAGTGTAAACTGGCCTTTGAACTCACTGTGTAGTCCAGGTGGGAGCTGGCTGTTATTTTTAATTTCTACTCATTTCTTTTTTGTCTCTGTTCTTTTCCTTATGTCTTTCTCCTTCCTTTCTTTGAAACCAGTTTTGCACTGTTGTCTAAGCTAGCTGTAACTCCTTGGCTCAAGTAGTTCTCCTTCCTCAGCCTCCCAGGTAGCTGAGAATATAGTTGGTTGGCACTCACTGTATCTGATTTTAATCCTTCCTTCTGCTTGTTTTGGGTTTGTTTATTATTTTTCTAGTTTCTTGAAGTAGGAAGGTAGATTGTTCATGTGTGATCTTTCCTAATTTTTTGTTTGGTTTTAAGACAGGGGCTATATAGTAGCCTAGACTGGCCCTGAATTCATGAAACCCTATCTCCGCCTCCTGAGTTCTTTTTTTTAAATGAAAGTATTTAGTGCTATACATTTCCCTGTCAGTTCTGTTTTAGATACTTAGATACACTTCAACATATTCATTTTAATGCAATTCTATGTATATTCTAAAGTTCTTTTGAGACTTTCATTGGTGAGTTAATAAGGACTAAATAATTGAGTTTCATTGCACTTGAAGACACTTGATATGTGACATCATTCTATTACTGATTTCTAATTTGATTCCATTATAACTAGAAAACATTCTGTATGATTATAGTTAATTCCTCTGTTTGTTAAAGTTTAATTGTTTAGGATACGTGGGCTGGGGATTTAGCTCAGTAGTTCTGGCACCTGCCTTGCAAGCACAAGGTCCGAGTTCCTTTCCGATAACCACATATAATGATGCCGGGTGTGGTGGCTCACACCTGCCAGCAATCAGTACCACACACTACTGTGCTAGGTGTGGTGGCTCATGCCTGTAATCCCAGCACTTGGGAATCAGAGGCAGGAGGATTGCTGTGAGTTGGAGGCTCACCTGTGCTACATGGTGAGCTCAGGGCCAGCCTGAAGAACAAGTGAAACCCTGTCTCAAAAAAAAAAAAAGTATTTAGGATATGTTATGTGACTGATTTAGATCCCTCCGCCCAAGTTTGAAATTCCCAGTCAGTGTTTATCATGTCTAACAAGATCATGTTAATCTTTTGATAGCTAGGAAGAATGATACTTTTGGACAATACAGCTTAAGCTTATCTATGGAAAAAAATTCATAGAGCACATACCTCATATATGAAAGACCTCAGGCTCAATATCCAGCAATGCCAAAAAAAGTATTAACTAATGAATTAAAAGATGAGAAGATGTTCATTTTATTTTTCCTTTATATTGTTTTTTGACTTAATGGCTCAACTCTATTAAGAACTGAGCCAACAAGGCACCTTGGTACATGCCTGTAGTCCCAGCACTTTAGGAGGCTGAGGCAGTAAGACTATAGGTTCAAGCCCAGCCTTCTGCTAACTGGGCAAGTTAGCAAGACCCTGCCTCAAAATAAAAACTGTAGAAAGGCTTGGGAAAGCAGCTCAGTACAGAGGCCCCAGGACTGCAAATAAACCAAAAACCTGAACAGATAATATACTGCAGTTTCGTTGGCACATTTTCTTTTTATTTTATTTTATTTTTTGGTGGTACCAGGGATTGAACTTAGGACCTTGCACTTATGAGGTGGGCACCAGAACCATTGAGCTACATCCCTGGCCCATTATTTTAATTTGTTTTGAGACAGGGTCTTGCTTTGTGGTTCAGGCTAGCCCTGAGCTCAGCCTCAACTCACATCACAGCAATCCTCCTGCCTCTGCCTCCCGAGTGCTGGGATTACAGGCGTGAGCCACCACACCCAGAAAAATCATTCTTTTTTTTTTTTTTTTTTTAGGTTTTTGGAGACAGGGTCTCGCTTTGTGGTTCAGGCTGGCCCTGAGCTCAGCCTCAAACTCACATCACAGCAATCCTCTTGCCTCTGCCTCCCGAGTGCTGGGATTACAGGCGTGAGCCACCACGCCCGGCACCCAGAAAAATCATTCTTAATAATGTCAAAACGGTCTGGTTTTTTTTCCTATAAAATGAAAAGGCAAAACTTGATGTGTGAAGGACAAACTGAGAACATGGAGAGTGAGAGGTAGTAAAAACTTCTTCAGTGGGGGCCGGGGAGTTAGCTCAGTGGTTCCGGCGCCTGTCTCGCAAGCGCAAGGGCCCGGGTTCGATTCCCCGGTAACCACATAACAATACTAGGCGTGGAGACCCACACCCAGCAGCAACCAATACCACATACCACAGTGCCGGGTGTGGTGGCTCACGCCTGTAATCCCAGCACTCGGGAGGCAGAGGCAGGAGGATTGTGATGTGAGTTTGAGGCTGAGCTCAGGGCCAGCCTGAACCACAAAGCGAGACCCTGTCTCCAAAAAAACCTAAAAAAAAAAACTTCTTCAGTGACAGCAGGGTATGTAAGATGTCTGGGAAAAAAGAACAGTAGACTAGAATCAGATAGGACTGACTTACTATTTACTATTGGGCTGTGTACATTCCCAGACACGTTCATGGAAGTTTCCAAATAGATACCAAAGTAGAGAGTATCAGGTTGAACCATCATGGTTCCGATCACTAAGTGTCACCGGTCACTTCCATAACTTGTTTCTTCTTATATACCTATACCCCTGCCAGCCGTATTATATTGAAGCAAATCCAAGATTTCATTTTAGTCTTGAATATTTCAGTATACATCTCTAAAATACAGACTCTTTTAAACAGCTGTATTATCATACTTTTTAAAAAAAGATTAACACCATTAAATATCCACACACTGTTTAAATTTTTCTGTGTTTATATTATGTCCCCACACACGTCCTGAGAATCAACCCAGGGCAGGGTTCATGCGTGCATCATAGGGAAGCCTGAGCTACAACCCAGGCTTCTTCCTCCGGTTCCTTTTTTAAAAAAACATACTGTGAAAACAAGGTCCAAATAAGAAACATACAATGTGGGCTCCTTTTCCTCACCTTCCAGCTATTTTGCTTTTACTTTATTAAAAGTAATAATACTTAATAAGGTAATAATTACTTTATTAAATGTAATAAAAGTAATTTTACTTTATTAAAGTAATAATTATACTGCTGTGGAAGGGATAGTATGAATTCTTTTTATAAAGGAAGAAACAGAGGCGTTGAGAAGGTAAGTAAGTTCCTAAGCAAAAAGCTAGTGGATCCCTTTCGCTGAGCATTGGTCCAAGCCTGCCTTATTCCAGTGCCCGAGGCCTTTGTAGAGGTGGTCAAGTTTGGATTCAAAGTCTGCCTACGGAGAGGCTTCTTTCCCGTGCCACTATATTACCTCCCTGCCCTCCCTTCTGATTTACTGTCCTCTCTCATCTGATTAGGCAGTGTACTAGGTAGCTTTCCATTGCCTGTAAAATACCTGAGAATAACGAGTTAAAGGAGTAACAGTTTATTTTGGCTCATGGCTTCACAGGTTTCAGCCCATGGTCAGGTGCTGAATTGTTCTCAGGCCTGAGGCAAGGCAAAGATATTACTGTGGCAGAAGAAACCTGCTCACCTGGTGGCGGCCAGGAAGCAGAAAGAGAGAGAGAAGGCCAGGGGGAAGGAGCCAGTCCCCAGGGCATGCCTCATGCATTAAAGTGTCTCCTTCTGCTAACTTCATTGAGCTCAGAGTCCGTTGATCATTAAGCCCCTCTGACTCAGCTGGCATCCAGGCCCTGGGTCTGGGAGTTGGGGGAACATTTCCATGTCCACATAGTGGATTATTAGGGAGGTTGGGACTCAGCTCTGCTTTGGAGAATATAATTGGGAACCTTTAGTCATTCAGTTTTTCTACAGCAACTCTTCAAGGTCCTTTCTGTCTGCCTCTTTCTAAGAAAAGTTCTGTGGTTGGCTGTCATACTGTATACTGGTTCATTTCACAGCTCAGTATCAGGAACTACTCTTCAACGTGGTAGCCACTAGCTACAACTAAATATTTCAGTTTTAATTTAAATTAAATGTTAAATAAGATAAGTCAGTGTTCTAGTCACACTATATTTCAAGCTTGATATTAATATGTAGCTGCTACACATTAGAAACTGCCAATTAAAAGGGCTGGGGATATAGCTCAGTGATACCACAGCATCCTGGTAAGCACAAGGTCCTGAGTCCAATCGCCAGTGCTAAAAAAAAAGCGCCAATAGAGAACGTTTTCATCATTGCAGAAAATTTTGTAAGGACAGCAGTTGTTGCTGTTCTGTTCATCCTCCCCTTTCCTCATGGAGGAGGAAAACCTAGGTCTTGCAGGAGCTAGGTAAACGCTGTACCACTGAGTGGCACCACCAGCCTTTTGTGCTCTTTTTTTTTTTTTTTTTTTTAGGTTTTTGGAGACAGGGTCTCGCTTTGTGGTTCAGGCTGGCCCTGAGCTCAGCCTCCAACTCACATCACAGCAATCCTCCTGCCTCTGCCTCCCGAGTGCTGGGATTACAGGCGTGAGCCACCACGCCCGGCACTGTGGTATGTGGTACTGGTTGTTGCTGGGTGTGGGTCTCCACACCCAGTATTGTTATATGGTTACCGGGGAATCGAACCCAGGTCCTTGCGCTTGCAAGACAGGCGCCGGAACCACTGAGCTAACTCCCCGGCCCCAGCCTTTTGTGCTCTTGATGGGCCTCTAGGGTTTAGATTGTAGTGATAAAGGAAGAGTGTGGTGGTGCACTTGGGAGGCTGAGGCTGAGGCAGAGGGATAGCTGCAAGTACAAGGCCAGTGTGGGTGACACACTGAGTTCAAAACCAGCCTGAACCACACACATGTCAAACCCTGCCCTCTCCCAAAGAGATAGTGGGGACGGGACATTTCTGGGCTTTGAAATATTGAATAGTGAGAAGTTTGTGATGCTAAAGAACAGTTATAGGGGCAACTACCAGGTAAAACAACTTGATGACTTCTGCACTCTCCACCTGCCAGACCTGCAGTGTCCATTGAATCACATAGCTTGACAGAAGCTCTCGGAATGATTGGCAGCTTATAATCTTTTAAGAGTTGTAAATTAATCCTATCACAAACTCTTCCCCATTCATTGAGTGGCTTTGGCTGAGCATAAGGGTGACTGTATTGTGGACTCAAGATCTGTAAATTCAGTTTCTTCAGTTTCTGAGCTCTCAATAGCCAGACATTTGTTCAGACAGTAAGACGTTTTCAGACGACTGCAGCATGGACAGGGAGACTAGTATAAACTGAGATCAATTCTACTGAAACAAAAGGTGGAAACTTTAAACACTAAGGTGTGCTAAAAATTATGTATATATAGCTGAGGGCAATTTGGCAGTGTGATTAGCCATCTGTTTTGCTAAGTGCAGGATTCTGCTGTCCCCCAGAGAAAGGGGTGACAGGAGCCCTATTTTAAACAAGTGAGTCTAGGTCGTTGAGAAGGACATTTCTGTGTTGTAAAAGATTTATATCACAGAGGACAAAAAAGTATTTACAGCTTCTAAGTCCAGTCAGGTTTTGGCTGGAACAAATAGCACAATGCACTTGTGCTGGTGAGCTTTTTCACGTATTTTAAGGGAACTAAGATCATCTAGAGGCATGGCATTGAGCTGATAGAGGCTAAGGCAGTTTGGGCAAGTCTCTTTCAGGTTGTTGGTGAGGACTGGATGGGTTCTTTATGCTGAGTTTGCAGTTCAGTCCACGAATAACATGTTGTATATAAAATTTTGTGACCCTGGGCAGTTTGAGAAATGGTTAGACTGGTGTTTTATCCAGTCTGGGAGAGAGGAAAAGAACTTCAAATAAGGGAAGAAGACTTCTTGGGACCTAATGCCAAGAAAGAAAGTGGAACAATGAGGAAGGTAACAGGGCCTGAGAGCAGCATGAGGTTTTATTTTGTGTTTTAAGTTCAAGAAAAATGTGTGCTGTAGAGCAGTCTTGAGGAAGGCAGGGTCTCTCTGTTAATGAACTACTTGAGGAAGCTGCTTGGAAGAGATAGAACCTGTGAGGTGAGCCTCGGAGTGCAGCAGGTAGGCTTTTCGTTGTTTAGCATTTTGTTATGGTATTCCCATGGACCCCTGCCAGGTTCTCTCAAATAAATTACTTTGTCTCGGTTAGTTGCTTGAAATACTTGATTTTTTTTTTTCAAGATGATTATCCGATGCTGGCATTTCTCTCACTTTGACTTTTGATATCTTGGGTGTTTCCACCAGATCTTCTCAGAATATCCCATTCGAAAGAACCTTCATGTTTTTGCAGTCAGTTCTTCTGCCTGAAGTGCCTTCCACACCTACTACCCTTCCTTATCACAAACCTCTTTATGTAGTCATTTATCCTTCAAGACCAGCTAACTTAATGCCCTTTCTTTGTTCCTAATAGTACAGTATTTTTTTGTCTATTATAGTTATTACAATATCTGTTACTGGTTTGTACTCTAAAGCCCTTGAAGTATGGAGGGAAGTAATGTTTGCTTAATACATGTGATTAAATATAATCAGTTTTGAAATATGTTTTCCATTGCTAACTCAGCTATCTTATGCACATAGGTACAATATATGTTTTGTTAATTGAGTTTTTATTTATTCTTAGATATCATTAAGAGGATCTGCACCAGTGACATTTGTACCTCTTCCTGGGGAGCAAATACAGGTTCAGGGGGTCATCCAGACAGCTCAGTCTTCTGTAATTCACCCACCACAGGTGCAAACGGTACAGATATTCAAAGATAGTAGTTGAGAGTGGGGACTTGTATACTTTAAGTGGTCAGATACACAGTAGTTGCTGTAGTTACAGCATTATAAACCAAGCTAACAAAGTTGTCCCAGAACTTAGGCTATAGAAACAACGAGGCTAAGAGAAATGTGTTAGAATTTCTGATTTCATGTGTATAATACCCAATGAAATTACAACACAGTTCTGAGAGGTTACTGCTTAAAATTTAAGGAAACAAAACTTTCTTCAGGGAAAATCCTTTTATCCCAGTAGTATCTTTTGTAAAGGAGATTCTGAAGCAAGGGTAATGGTTTGAAAATATTAGCAAAAGAAGTAAGCATTTTCTGCTCTATAGAGGTCAAATCAGAGTTCTCTCACAGTAAAGAACATTTTTTACTTGTATCCATCCACCTTCGTATTAACAGCTGACCACCTTAGGGAAAAAACAGGGCTTTCTACTTTCTTCCCATTTTATCTTTGGTTCCTGTGAGTCTCGGAATACTTTTGGTCCTCTGTCACTTTTAGAAGCAGCGGTCTGGGAAGAAAAGTTTCCTGGATAGTGACTGGCAGTGCTGTCTACGCTAGCATGCGTCTTCATTTGGTATTTGATAAGAAACATGGTGGCTTCGTGGATCTTTGAGTTGTATTTGCTGCTGTTGTCATTAGGAAATATGAAGGGGTTTGTTTTAGTTTTTTGAGACAGGATCTTGGTTTGTAGTTCGGGCTGGTTCAGAGCTCAGCCTCGAACTCAGCAGTCCTCCTGCCTTTGCCTCCCAAGTGCTGAGACACAACGCCTGGCATTGTGGGTTGTGGTACTGATTGCTGGTTGATGTGAGTCACCACACCCAGCATTGTTGTATGTGGTTACCAGGGATCGAACTAGGGATTTTGCTAGGGACTTTGTACTTGCAAGACAGGCAACGAACCACAGAGCTACATCCTGTGGGCTAAATCCCTGGCCTAAGAAATATGTGATTCTATTACAAGTAATCCCTTAGTTTAGAAATCATTTTCTTACTTGAATTCATTTTTAGTGAGAGGCCTTGGAATAAATTTAGGGACAAGCTGTAAAAACAGAGCTCTTTTTTTTTTTTTCTTCCCAGAACCAGGGATCAAGCTCAGGTTGTTTTCTAATTATAAGATACTGTTGCACTTGGCAGGGCAGGCAGCAGCACCTTTGAGCTACATCCCTGGCCCCTAGACCTTACTTTTGAATGAGATAATAAAATGTAAAACAAGTCTCTCTGGAAATTTAATGCCAAAATCTAAATAGTATGAAGTTTTCTATAGATAGTAATAATGTAGAAAACTATTATGTTCCTTCTAGATGCATGGTTTTTTTTTTTTAAAGGGAGATGAAGGTGGGCATGGTTATTCATGCCTATAACCCCAACACAGAAGAGGTCAGGGCAGGATTGCAAATTCAAGAGTAGCCAAGGCTGTGGACTGGCAATTTAACTCAGTGGTTCCAGCGCCTGCCTTGCAAGGGTAAAGGCCCAGGTTCGATCCCCAGTAACCACATACAACAATGCCAGACATAGAGACTCATGCCCACCAGCAATCAGTACCACATACCACATTGCCTATAATCCCAGCATTCAGGAGGCGAAGGCAAGAGGATTGCTGTGAGTTCAAGACTCGCCTGGACTACATAGTGAGCTCAGGGCCAACCTGAACTACAAATTGAGACCTTTCTCAAAAAAAAAAAAATCCAAAATAAAAAAGATTACTCTAGGCTACATAGTAAGATTCTGGCTGAAAAACAAAAAACCTGACAAAAATATGAAAATAAAGTCAAATATCATAACCTGATTTTGGATGTTTGAGAAACTTAATTCTTGTTCTTAGTTTTTGTGATATTTATTTATTTATTTAGGGACAAGTCTTGCTATGTAGTGCACACTGGTCCTGAACTCACTGTGTAGCCTAGGCTGACCTAGAACTTGTAGCAATCTTCCTGCCTCAGCCTCCTAAGTACTAAGATTATAGGCATGACCCCACCAAGCCTGGCTACTTAATACATTTTAAAAGCTGAAAGTAACTTGTTTTCTCAATTATAAGTTATTGCTATGGGCCAGGGATTAAGCTCAGTGGTTCCGGCATCTGCCTGGCACGCGCAAGGTCCTGAGTTCGATTCCCAATTCCTGGTAACCACATATCACATTGCTGAGCATGGTGACTCATGCCTCTAAGCACTGCTCTTGGGAGGCAGAGTCAGGAGGATTGCTATGAGTTCGAGGCTGGCTTGGGCTGCATAGTGAGCTCAGGGCCAATCTGAACTACAAAGTGAGACCCTGTCTCAAAAAAAGAAAGATGTTGTTGTAATTTAACACTTTCCTGTTGTGCTGATGTCCTTTTAAAGTACATATTGTTAAGAATAGTTAGTGCCAGATCTGCTAGTACACACCTATAATCCTTGTTACTTGGGAGCAAGAAGATCCCAAGCTCTAGGCCAGCCTAGTAACTTAGTGAGATGCTGTCTCATGGAACATAGCTCGGCAGTCCCTGGGTTTAATCCTCTTTACTGTACATACATACCTGAAAGTTAGCAGTATTTATTGTGAGTATCATGTGCTAAGTGCTCTGCATATATTCATGTATTAACTCATTTAATTAATTGTGAAATGAGATATGACTGGAAATCTTTAAGCGTGGAATTTTTCTGAGTTCCTGATTTTCTCTTTTACATCTCCTATGTTGAGTTTGTCCAGACTGAAAGTTTTAAGTACTCCAAAGAGCTCTACCTTCAGATTTACATATCTAGTAAAGACTTCTTACTTAGCCTGGGGCTTGTGTGTTCAGCAGCCTCCTCATGGTGAACAACTGGATATGGGTCTCGCTTTTGTAGTTCAAGCTGGCCCTGAACTCACAGCAAATCCTTCTGCCTTTGCCTCCCCAGTGCTGGAATAACAGGTGTGATCCACCATGCCTGGCATTGTGCTATGTGGTTATGAGTGCTGTGCCTATGTCTTGCATTGCAGTTTGTGGTTACCAGGGATTGAACTCAGGACCTTGCACTTGCCAGGCAGATGCCGGAACAACCACTGAGCTAACTCCCTGGCCCCAGCATCAGTGATTGTTTCATTTCTTTTGAGATGGTGTCTCATTTGTTGCCCTTGCTGCTCTTCAAGTGATCCTCCTATCTCAGCCTGCTGAGTAGCTAGGATTATAAGTTCCACCAGGCCCACCTAAAAAATATTTGAGCACTGTGCACTAGTTTAGAACTAAAAAAGTGGAGCTAGAAATCAGAAACTAGCCTTTTTAAAATTGTAGTAGAATAGTATAACTTTATTCTTAACTCTGAGCCTACTCTACTGTATGTTCATTTAGGTAGTTTGCACTCCTGAAATAAACTTTTTTTTTTTTTTTTTTTTTTTTTTGAGACAGGGTCTCGCTTTGTAGTTCAAGCTGGCCCTGAGCTCTGCCTCCAACTCACATCACAGCAATACTGCCTCTGCCTCCTGAGTGCTGGGATTACAGGCGTGAGCCACCACGCCCAGCACTGTGGTCTGTGGCACTGGTTGCTGCTGGGCGTGAGTCTCCACACCCAGTCTTGTATGTGGTTACTGGGGATCGAATCTGGGTCCTTGGCGCTTGCAAGACAGGTGCTAGAACCACTGAGCTAAATCCCTGGCCCAAACTTTTCCTTTTCTTCTGGACCTTAGATTTAATTTACAGGTAAATTTGGGTGGCAGGAGACAGATTATTTTATAGAATAAATAATTGTTTCCCATCTGTATTTTTCCTCATATTAAAACCAGTGTTGTTTTTCAGGTATCGTCTTTATCAGAGAGTGAAGAGTCTCAGGACTCATCTGATAGCATAGGCTCCTCACAGAAAGCTCACGGGATCCTCGCACGGCGCCCATCGTACAGGTCAGTATTCATCTGATTGAGCCATGTGGTCCTCTCTACCAGAGTGTTCAGGTGATGCTGAGCGAAACAGACTAAAGAGTTAGGAGAGGCCAGCTGGAGCCAGATTGTGAAGGGCCCACTTCACTGGATTGAAGATGGTTTTAGACTTATCTTCTGGCGGAATTTTAAATTTTCATATTAACTTAGAATAATTAACTAAAAGTAATATGAAGCAGGAGGACTGGAGATTGAGAATTGGACTATTTTATGTTCCCTTCCTCAGCCTATTCTGGGTCATTTTCTACATTTGCAATAATTGCTGTACATACCTTACTGGAGCTTCTCAGATTACACTTTCTCAGCAACCATAGACCAGATTTGGTTTCTGACGGTGTCTTCCTTCTGAACCCTCTTACCTCATCCTGAAACAATTCCATTTTAAGGACATGATCCAAGTATTATTTTTTGTGATCTTGGGGCTTAGCAAAGGACCATCTCCAAATAGACACCCAGTAATCTGAATGTATGGAAAACTGGAGATAGAAAACCAAATTGATAGATGAATTTGTATGGGTCGTGGGACTTTTTGGAGTGAATTTGAAATACTTCAACTGCTAGAATTGGCCAAACTTAGGCCAAACTTAAATTGCCTATGTGGTAAGTGAATTAGGAAACAGAAAATGAAAGTTTTTGAGACATATTTACAAATGCAGTAGGATTTGAGATGAAACAAGAGAATTCTCTATAGGCAAGGTCAATCCTGTCTGGTGGAATAAGTAGGAAAGATAACATGGAGATGTGACTGAGGTTACCACAGATCTTTATTTTGTGAGACTGGACAGGGAGAAGATTTGTAAGACATCAGAAGAACTATTGCAGCTGAGGGACAGGTGGACTGAAATAAAATCACCCTGTTATATGAATTGGGAGTTTAAGGTACTTGGAGGAAGAGATTGTGTAACACAAAAGATAAAGAGAAGCCAGATTACCTCCAGCTTTGCTAATCTGTGAAGGATTTTGATCTTCATTCAAGAGTCAGTGAACAGATGCTATTCGTCAATTTTGCATTACTTTGACATAATACTTGAGATAATCAGTTTTTAAAGAGAAAAGTTTTATTTGGCTCATAATTTGAGAGGTTTATCATTTAGCGTTTATCATTGTTTTTGTACTTGTGACAAAGCAGTGCATAATGGCTGGGAGCATATGGAGGAACAGAGCTATTCATCTCATGCCTAGATGGGGAAATAAACAAGAAAAGGGCTTTAGTCTTGATCTTCCTTGTCAAGGGCCCACAATACTAACTTGATCCCACCAGGCCTCACCTCACAGGTTCCACTGATAGCACCATGGGTTTCTTGCCCAAGTCTTCAACACAGAATCTTGAGGAAATACCTAAACCATAACAGACACAAGTTTGTCTGTGAACTCTGTGTTCATAAATCCTAAAGAATGAATTTACAATTGAAAAGTAAAACAAGATGAAAATAATACATTATTAGCGAACAGTAGTAGATGTATAAACAGTATTAAATCTCTAAAACACTTACTAATGAAATTACTAAGACTGTATTTAAAATTTAGGAATGGCATAAAGAAGTCAAAACCCTTATATGTACCAGGATGAAAGATTGGAAGGTGGATTTTAAAATTTAAAAAATTGAATTTTAAGTTTTACAACAGGTTAAATGAAGCTATGAAGATTTAGGTAATTGAGAGTTAAAGCTCTCAGTAAGTTACTGAGAATGGATCATAGACAAATAGAAGAGATCCAGGTGGTACAAGGAGGAGGTCTCACATACAACACATACCTAATACTTCCAGAAGGAGAGAAAGGGAAAAGGTACTTCCAGCTTCTTCAAGAGAGAAAAGGTAATGACTGATATTTCTGGGATATGAATTCCTCAGCTATACAAAGTGAGATTCCAAACAAGATAAATTACCCATCCAGATACATTACATCCAGATACATCTTATGCAGTAACATTGGAGAACACTTAGAATTTTTTCTTTGTGTTTTGTCTTGGTTTTGTCAGTATTTTAGTTACTAGAGACAAGGTTTCTACATAGTCCAGGTTGGACTTGAACTCACTGTGTAGCCCAAACTGACCTCATACTGCTTCAGCCTCCCAAGGGCTGGAATTAAAGGTGTGTACTACCACACTTGGCTTTCTGTTTTGTGGTATTTACGAGCAGAACTAATGGCCTTATAGATCTAAACTACTGATCTGTACCCTCCACCCTCAACCCATATAAACATAAGGTCTTAAAGGTTTATAGAGTGAGAAGACAGATTGCACATGGAAAAAAATAACCATTAAACTAACAGCAGACTTGTTTTGTTGTTTTAGTATTTTTTGAAACAAGGTCTCACTTTGTAGTTCAGGTTGGCTTTGAACTCAAGGCAATCCTCTTGCCTCTGCCTCCTGAATGCTGGGATTACAAAGTGAGCCACCACGCCCTGCACTGTGGTATGTGGTTACCAAATGAAATGGGACCTTGCATTTGCCAGGCAGACACTGGAACCACTGAGATAAATCCCTGGCCCCACAGCAGATATTTTGAACAGCAGCATTAGAAGTCTATGAACTTTTAAAATCTTTAAATGTCAAGAGAAAGTATCTCAGGGTTCGAATTCACTCATCCAGACAGTCTGTGAGAGGGATGATGAGCTGAGTGTGGTGGTACATGCCTGAATCCCAGCTCAGAGACAGACGGGATGATCATGAATAGCCCAAGATACACTGGTGCGGGGGGGAATGATGGTAAAGGTGTAAGAGTATAATTCAGTGGTACAGGACTTGCCTAGCATGTTGAAAGTTCTGGGTTCAGTTGCTAGTACTTAGAACAGAAAAAACAAGAAAAAATAAGACAAAACAAAAGCATTTTTGGACTAGTTGGGTATGGTGGCACAGTGCTATAGTCAGCCTCTGGGAAGCAGAGGCAAGAAAATTGCAAGTTCAGGCCCAGCCTTGGCAGCTTCGTGAGTCCCTATTTTAAAAAAATAAAAAGGGCTGGGGGTGTCTTTCAGTGTGAAGGGCCTGGGTGTGATCTCCAGCCATGCCCCCATGCAGAAAGATTTAGGATACTGCTGCAGCGTGTATTTCAGCATTTGAAGAAAAAAAGGAAACCAAATAGAAGGAATGTGATTGTAAGCAAGAAAGGTGCCGGGTGTGGTGGTGAATGTCTCTAATTCCAGCTGTTTGCAGCCTGAGCAGGAGGTGTGCAAATTGGGAGTCAGCTTGGACAATGGGACGAGAATATAGCTCAGTGCTCCCTGGGTTCCATTGTCAGTATCACCCAAAGCAAAACAAAAATGATAGTGAACAAAGACAGTTCATTTAAATTACTGTTGGATTTTTGTTTTGTTTTTTGAGATAAAGTCTCCCTATGTAATTTAGGCTGGCCTTGAACTCACTGTATGACCTCAATTTAGGCTGAGATCATGAGCATGCATAATTGGATTTTTAGAATGACAAGAATGATTGGGAAGCTAAGGTATAGCGCACTTATACAATATTTGGCCGGCATACACAGGGGAACCCCCTCCCCCAAATATACCAGACAGGAACAGTCTGTTACTGTTTTATATTGATTGCCTTTAGCCTTACCCTAGATTGTTAAAGGCAGTTATGAAGAGAATTCAAGTGAAAAGTTTATTTTTCCACTTGGGCATGGTGGCACATGCCTGCAATCCTAGCACTTGAGAGGCCGAGTGCCTTGAGTTCGACAGCCTAAAATACACAGTAAGGCCTTGTCTCAAAAAAGAAAGTTTAATTTTCAAGCATTGAATTCTCCCACTGGCTCTAGATTAAATAGTCATTAATGCATTGTATATTATTGGAAATAATTAATATCTCTTATTTCCCTCACTTGATAAACAGAAAAACCATGTATATAATAAATACACGAGGGGAACCCAAAAGAAAAAACAAGCAATCATGAAAACCAGGGTATAATCATAACTTTATGTCTGCAGCGGGAGAGTCTGAGCCCAAGATTTCCTCACTCAACAGGGGTCTGTGAAAGTGGCTAGAACACTGAGAAGCTTCCCAGGGTTAAGGTTTCTGGATCGTCACAGATTAGGGTCAGTCAAATAGGAATTCAGCCAGAAGTCATTAAATATACACAAAGTGAACCACCCTAAAAGAGAACCTGCAAAAGCAATACAACCAAGTCAGTAAATGCAGAAAAATATGTAATAAAATTCAACACTTACTGCAATGTTTTAGTGGATAGAGAATAAAAATGGCTTTCCTAGCATACATAAACTTTGAGAATGGAGCTGTATATAGCAGGGTCATGGTCCGTTCCTGAGCTGCCCACTGCTTGGTATTCACATGGCACAGATCTGAGCCACACTGCCCAGACTTGATAAATAGAGCTTACACTGGAGCCATAACCCATAGAATGCTGATCAGAAGTTACAGCCTGGACACAACCAAATTTACAGCTTGCTGAAACAAGAGTGC
This sequence comes from Petromus typicus, assembly GCA_004026965.1. Lineage (NCBI taxonomy): Eukaryota > Metazoa > Chordata > Mammalia > Rodentia > Petromuridae > Petromus > Petromus typicus. The sequence continues at coordinate 62,294 of PVIR01005255.1, forward strand.
AAAAATTGTAAGATTTAAAATGTTGCAGAATCTAATATGAAATTGTCCAAATTACTTTGCAAGGAAAGAACTTGAAAAAGCATAGGAAAGATTATAAGAGATGGTAATACCTAGAAAAAAGAGATGTCGGAATATGTGTTAAGGACTCCCAAAGCACTATTTATTTATATTTTTTTAGGTAGGGTCTCGCTTTGTAGTTCAGGCCGGTCCTGATCTCAGCCTCAAACTCAGCAGTGCTCCTGCCTCTGCCTCCTGAGTGCTGGAATTACAGGCATGAGTCTTCATGCCCAGCATTGTCGTATGTGGTTACTATGGATCAAACCTGGGACCTTGCACTTGGAAGGCAGGTGCGGAACCACTGAGCTAAATCCCTGGCCCTCCAAAGCACTGTTGTTAAAATGCTCTGACAAATCAGTAAATCCTCTTAAAATGAGCAGAATATTATAAATTTTCAGCAAAAATATATAAAGTATTGAAAGAGATTAATGATGTAGCTCAGTGGTGAGTGCTTGCCTAACATATTTGATGTCCTTTGGTCTCCAGCATAGCAAATAAATAAATAAAAATAGAAAAGAATTGTCAATCTAGAATTTTGACACCATACTTGCCAGTGAATATTTTCCGCTAAGATCAGGAATAAGGTAAAGGTTTGGCTATTTGTTATCATCACTCTTTTTCAGGCTGCCTCTGAGCTCAGTCTCAGACTCAGAGCAATCCTCCCCCTTCTTCCTCCCCACACCCAGCACAGTGGTCTGTGGTACTGATTGCCTGTGGTGTAAGTTCCCTCGCCCAGTAATGTATGTGGTTACCGGGGATCGAACTCAAGCCTTTCACTTCCAAGACAGGTGCCGCTTCACTTCCAAGACAGTGGTCAGACAGGTTCTGACCACTGAGCTAAATCCCCGGCAACAAGGTCTTACTATGTAGTTCAGGCTGTAGTTCACAGATCATCCTGCCTCAGCCTCTCAAGCGCTAAGATCACAGCCATGTGTCACCACACCTGGCTGTGTCATAAAAAAAAATTGGGCCAAGGATTTAGCTCAGTAGTTCTTGCGTCTGTCTTGCCAAGTGCAAGGGCCCAGTTTTATTGGTAACCATATACAACAATACTAGGCATGGAAACTCACGTCCACTGGCAGTCAGTACCACATATCACATTGCTGGACGTGGTGGCTCATACCTGTAATCCCAGCACTCGGAGGCAGAGGCAGGAGGATTGCTGTGAGTTTGAGGCTGAGCTCAGGGCCAGCCTGAACTACAAAGTAAGACCCTGTCTCAAAAAAAAAAAGACAGATAACCTACTTTAAAAATGAGCCTAACTTAACAGAACTAAAGCTGCCATAATGGAGAATACCAATAAGATGCAAGGAGATAGGCTCTGGAGGAACTTCTGAAAGTAGAGTTGAGGGCTGAGATTAAAAAGTACCAGTTGAGGGCCAAGGAGTTAGCTGAGTGGTTCCGGCGCCTGTCTTCCAAGCGCAAGGACCTGGTTTCAATTCCCCGGTAACCACATATGATACTGGGCATGGAGACTCAACCCAGCAGCAACCAGTACCACATACCACAGTGCCAGGCGTGGTGGCTCACGCCTGTAATCCCAGCACTCGGGAGACAGAGGCAGGAGGATTGCTGTGATGTGAGTTGGAGGCTGAGCTCAGGGCTAGCCTGAACCACAAAGCGAGACCCTGTCTCAAAAAAAAAAGTACCAGTTGAATGTTTATACATGGTAACACAGTTCCATAATAGTTAGATCTTTGTATTCATCCAACCCCATCACCTATTTCACATAGCCCTTTACTTTTTACCTCTGTAGGAAGAGGGCTGGTCAGAACAGCAGGCTTTGAAGAAGAGTGTGAGCCTGAACAAAAATAACACTGGCTTGGCTCCCTTTCTCTGCTTTAGTCACTATACAGACCCCTGCCTTGGAAGAGGGCAGGGCTCACTGAAGGGATGTGGATCTGCTCACCATATCCTAGGTGTAATCTCCAGCACCAGAAAAGGAAAAAAGGGGAAGACTTCACTAAACCTTTCTCCAAAGAAGATAAATGACCAATAAACATAGGAAAAATGTCCAACATGATTTGTCATCAGGGAAATACAAATCAAAACCATGAAGTAGAAACCACGTTTCTACTTCAGAAACACTAGAATTAAAAATGTAAAAAGTAGTGTTAGTGAGGTTTCTGAGACATGAAACTCCTCATACATTGCCAGAAAGTATGTGACATGGTACATGTGCTTCAGCAAATGGTTTGCAGTTCTGTGGAGTGCTGGGTTACCACATGACCTACCTTTTGCAATGCCAGCATCTCCCTAAAACTTATACAGGAATTTTCACCGCAGTCAGAGTGGAAGCAACCCAGTATCCATCACATGATGAATGCACAAAGTGATTCTCTGTTCATACAGGGGATTATTATTTAGTAGTGAAATAATAGTGGACCCTTGATTCACTGTGGCTAGTTATAACTCAAGTTGGCTGTGTGTCAAGACTTTTCGCCGTAAGAAGTAGTAGGTTTTGCATTCAAAACCTCTCAAAGCACCCCTTAAATAACCTTTTCATAATAAAAAGGGTTGTATAATTTACCAGAAATACCAGTGTACTCACTAGAAAGTTGAAAAATGTGCCTAGTTTGCCAGAATCAACAATTTCATACTATACTCACCAGAAGAAAGTTGACGTCAGGCTGGGGATATAGCTCAGTGGTTCCGGCACCTGTGTTGCAAGCGCAAGGGCCTGGGTTAGCGCAAGGGCCTGGGTTAACGCAGGGGCCTGGGTTCGATCCCTGGTAACCACATAACAATACTGGGCGTGGAGACTCAGCCCCCCAGCAATCAGTACCACATACCACAGTGCAGGGCGTGGTGGCTCACGCCTGTAATCCCAGCACTTGGGAGGCAGAGGCAGGAGGATTGCTGGGATGTGAGTTTGAGGTTGAGCTCAGGGCCAGCCTGAACTACAAAGCGAGACCCTGTCTCAAAAAAAAGAAAGTTGGCCTCTTTGGCTTACAGGAAGGGAAGATAAAATAGAGTTGGTTATTGTTTGGGAAGAGTCCCTTCCATAAGAACATCAGGAATCTGGCTCTCTGGTGTCCTGTCTCTCCTTGGGAGAGTCCGGACCTCTAGGACCTGCTCCTGGCTCACTAGGTCTCAGCTGGCGTCAGGCGGTCTGTTTCTGTCGTTAACACAGTTTTGTGTTGGGATATGGCACTGTCATTAAGCCAGGGGACGCAGCGATCGGCTTTCTCTGTCTCAGTGGGTCTTCTCCACAAATGTTTGTAGCTCTGTCCATCTCTTCAGGATCTCCTTTATTTCAGAAGAACAACTTTGCCGCCCCGGTTGTTGATACACACGTGCTGCCCCCCTGCAGAAAGCTCCGTGGCCGCATCCTCTGTGGCTCTGCCACACGTTGCTGCAGTGCCTCTGCGAAGTTCCTCTGAGCACGCCTCCACTAGTTGTCAGCATCACTCACCACTGTCTACCTGCAAGTGTGTGGACTCTGCTGTAGTGACACCGACCTCGGCCAGAGGGTCAGCTGTAGGCCCAGGAAGCTCTACGTGGCCTTCAGTCTCTTTCCTGTTTAATTTAGTCCATACTTTCTTCCAGGTAGATTTTTGTGTTCTTAAAGAGACATTGGCTCAGAATTTCTAGTTAACCCCACACAAGAAGGACTGACATTTGGGTTATAAGTAAAGACTTTAATCTTAAGTTAAAAGTACAATTCTGTTTGCAACCCAAGTTGTTTATATGTGAGGTCAGTCGTAACTCAAGGGTCCACTGTACTGATAATTATGTTCCAGTACAGACAAGCCTTGAATATATCAAGTGAAAGAATCTAGTCACCAAAAACTGCATATTGTATGATTCCATTTATATGAAATGTCCAGTTTAGTAAATTTATAGAAACAGAGTAGATGGGGCTAGGGGTGCAGGTTGGTGGTAGAGCACTTAACTTGCATGCGTAAGAGCCTGGGTTCATTCCCTAGTACTGTAAAGAAAGAAGGTAGATGAATGATTGCTTAGAGCTTGGGGGAAGGAAAAGTAGCAATGGGGAGTGACTGCTAATTGGTACTAAATGTCTTTCAGAAATAGGTTCTCACTGCATAGCCCAGGCTGGCCTTTAACTCACTACAAAGCCCAGTCTGTCCTTGAACTCTCAGCAGTCTTCCAGCTTTAACCTCCTAAGTACTAGGATTACAGGTGGGTGCTACCATGCCTGGCTCTATGGGATTATGTGAAATTCTGAATTACATACTTTAAATGAGTTAATTATATGGTACATGAATGACTGAAAAGGTGTTTTCCTTAAAAAGACAAAGATGGTATCTGGGCATGGTGGCTCACGCCTGTAATCCCAGGATTCAGGAGGCTGAACCAGGAGGATTGCTGTGAGTTGTTTGAGGCTGGGCTACCTAGTGAGTTGGGGCCATCCTGAAATACAAAGTAAGACCCTGTCTCAAAATGCGGGTAGGGGGGATTAGCTCAAGTGGTATCATGCCTACCTTGGAAGTACAAGGGTCCAAGTTCACTCCCTGATTCTGTAAAGAAAAAAAGACAAGATGGTTAGGATGGATTTTTTTTTTTAATGCTTCCTTTCAGTTAATGATCTAACTAGGCTGAAGGATGGCTACAGATACACCATAAAAGCACTAACAAAAACTTATATAAATATCATATAAAATTGATCAAAGCAAAGAAAACTAGCAGAGATAAAAGGACATTATATAATAGTTCAACAAGAATGCATAATACAGATGTACCGGTACTTAACAAAACTTGAAGTACATAATATCAAGAAAGACAGCATTACAAAGAGAAACAAATCCACATATTGCTGAAGGCTTTAGCACACTTACCTCAGTATTCAGTAGAACTTGGATTGAGAAAATCAGCAGGATTGTAGAATGTAATACCAGGAACCAATGTGACCTAAGTGGACATTTTTGGAGCACTTTCCCAGATACCTATAAAATTAACATTATTTCTTACTTCACAAAGATCATCCACCAAGAAATAAATGCCACATCTGTAGTTATAATAAACTTTAACAATTTAAAAACAACTGAAATCATGCATATGATGTTCTCTGATCTTATTTTGGATTATATACTAGAGGTCAATAATAAGAATTGGATTATATACTAAAGATCAATAATAGGAATATAACTGGAAAGTCTCCAAATACATAGAAATTAAACAGCACAACTGATGATTCATTTGCTGAATAGGGGAAGTCCAAAGCAAAGCAGAAGAGAGAAAATAATAAAGAATGCCAGTTAGTGAAATTGAAAAGAGAAAACTAATTGGGATTATCACCAGCTGCTTCTTTGAAAATAGTGAAGTTGACAATCCTGAAGGGAGATGAGAGGGGGAGAAAGGAGAGTGGTAAGAGATGTTAGGTCTTGTAGGTGGCCAGGTGTGGGACACACACCTATGCTCCCAGCACTGGGAGGGTGAAGCAGAAGGGCCATGAGTTCAAGGCCAGTCTGAACTGCACAATGAGACCCTGTTTTTAAAAAGTCAGGGAGGCTTGGTTTTGACCTTGTAGGGCATGGTATTTATGCTGAGAGAGAAAGGCACCCACTGTAAAAGAATGCCTAGATATGATTGACAATTTAAAAGAAGATTAGCCGGGCGTGGGGATTCAAGCCTGTAATCCCAGCACTGGTGGCGTGGGCGGGGGGCAGAGGCAGGAAGATTGTTGTGAGTGTGAGGCTGGCCGGGTTTCTATAGTAAGTTCAGGGCCAGTCTGAACCCCAAAGCAAGACCCTGTAAAAAATAGGCTAGTTGTTGTGTGGAGAATAGACTGTACCAAATGGTAAATGGCCAACAGGAAACCAAGAAAGACTATTGTGACTGTCTAGAGATGCTGGTGACATTTACTGGGGTGGCAGCAGTAGAAGTGATGAGGGCAAGGCTAAGACAGTGATTGCTTATGTCTTGGTGATGGATTGGGGAAAAGGAATTTTGGTTTAAACAGCTGGAAAATGGGACTGCTATTTACTGCAGTTACTGCCAGGAATGGAAGAATATCTAACATTGAATTTTGGATGTGTTAGTTTGAATTTCCTGTTGAATGGAAGTGTTGAGTACAAAACTGGATATGAGTCGAGTCGAGGAGAGAGAATGGGGAAAAGATCATTTGGAGAGCTGGCAGTGCGCGTTGGATACCCAGTCCTGTAGAACGAATGAGATTGCCAATGAAGTCAAAAAACTGTACCCAAGATTAACTTGAGTTCATGTTAAAAGAACAAGGAAAATCACAAAACAGTAGCAAATAGTACATCTGACTGCTATATAATTAAAATAATGTACAAAAGTAATACACAACTTAGATAATGGTACTGTTATGGGGAGGGGACAAATGGTGACATTTGTATCTATAACTTGACTTGTTTCTGTTAAAATTACCTGAAGCATATCTGGGTGTGGTGTTGCATGCCTGTAATCCCAGCATTCTGAGAAAATGAACCAAAATTTAAGCTCAGACTGGGCTATGTAAAGACTGAGACCCTCGGAAGTTTTTTTTTAAAGGTGTTGGTGGGGAGCCGGGGATTTAGCTCAGGGGTTCTGGCATCTGCCTAGCAAGCACAGGGTCCCAAATTCGATCCCTAGTACCACATACCACAATGCCGTGCACAATAGCTCCTGTAATTCCAGCATTTGTGAGCAGAGGCATAGTTGAGGCTAGCCTGGGCTATATAGTGAGCTCCAGGCTAGCCTGACTACAAAACCAGAGACCTTTTCTCAAAAAACTAAAAGAAAGAAAGGAAGGAATGTAGGTAGGTAGGTAGGTCTGGGGGATATTGCTGATTGCAGTGGATCTAAGTGCAGTCCCCAGTACTGGGGGGGAAAATTTTGAACCAAATCTAGCATAATACATTTATTGATTTGTGGTATGTAGTGCATAGTGCATAGATGTTTTTCTCTATGCACTATGCACTTTTCTTTATGCTCAAATTGTTTCATAATTTAAAATTGAAAAAGAAGTGGGAATAGCATGCCTTGCTGCCATGCTAGACCGTTGCATGGGTCACATAAGCATTGTGAAGTGGATTTTCTGGGGCTGTGCCTCAGACGTCTCATTCCTTAGGGGAGTTTGCGTTCAACAAACTTCTCCAGATGATTTGGATACTTAGGCAGATTTAGGAACCACATGATTATTCTGCAAATGCCTAAAACAGAGCCCTATAAACTCTCACCTCCCTAGTTCTGTCTGTGGAACTTCTACTAATGGGGAATACAATTACATTAGCGCTTGCTGGGAACACTGTCCAGAGAAAAGAGCTGACGCCGAGCAGGATCTTGAGCATGGTAGAGAAGAACACATGAGAGAACTGAAAGTATGTGACTTGAAGAACACCTGTGGCAGTAGTTACATATTGTACAGTGTAGGGCACAGATACGTTGACTGGTTAGGCTTAAATTTTCCTAGCTTCACGAGGTGGACCCAGCCTTGGATTGAAATGAAGACTTCTTACTGCAGTAACAGAAGAATGTACTTTTTGGAAGAAGTGGGTGGCTTATCTAGGAAGTAGATAAGTGGAATTTTGAGGAGAGGGGTGGGAAGTTGGCCCAGATCACCAGAGATCCCTTGAGTCTTTTTGGAATATCTTTTCAGCAAGAAATACTTTCCCATATCTTTGCTTGCCATAGACCCCATTTTAACAGCTCTGAGATGGTACATCTCTGGAATATTTACCTCTTTTTGTTAAAATGAGTTTTGTTTATTGCTCATACTCTTTATATTTATGGGGATATTTTTTCTTTTGTAGTACTGGAGATTAACCTCAGGGAATAATGAGGTACATACCGGGCCTTTTTGAGTCTGAGACTTACTACATTGCGCAGGCTGGCTTTGAACTTGCCATCCTTCTGCCTTTGCCCCCTGAGTAGCTGGGATTAAAGGCTTTTACCACTACACCTAGCTATAGTAGCATTTCTAGTCTTGATTTTTTTCTGAGTATTAAAGGCTGCTGAGATGAGATAGTATTTTTGTTTTGGGTTTTGTTTTGTTTTGAGGCAGGGTCTCACTTTGTAGTTAGGGCTGGCCCTGAGCTTACCTTGGAACTCACAGCAATCCTTCTGCCTCTGCCTCCCAAATGCTGGGATTATAGGCATGAGCCACCACAAGCACTGTGATGTGATTGCTTATGGGTGTGAGTCTCCACGCCCACTATTGTTGTGTGTAGTTTTTAGAGATCAACTGTGCCCTTCTTGCAAGGCAGGCAGAAGCACCAAGCTAAATCCCCAGCCCCAAAAGTTTTTTTCCGACCTGTACAAGGGCCTTGTACATAGAAAAGCACACTGTTTCTTCAGTGCATGACTTTTTTGGTGGTGGTGGGTAGTAAGCAAAATGTGCCTAACCTGGAACACATTTATGGTGGTTTGGGGCTTTTGTTTTATTTTGTTTTTGTTTTTAAAATAGGATCTCACTTTGCAATTGAGTCTGGCCTTACACTCAGCTCCTTCCTCAGCATCCTGAGTGCTGGGATTGCAGAAATGTGCTACCACACTCAGTGAATGATGATGATTTCTTGACATGATAGTTTAGTAGGTTTTTAGTAGATACTGTACGTTTTTTTTTTTTTCGATATGTGGCTCTCACTATGTTGTCCAAGTTGATCTCTAACTCATGAGCTCCTGTCTCATCAGCCTCTTGAGTAGCTGGGACTACAGGTGTGTGCCACTACCCAGTTAAATTTTGGTACTTTTAACTTGAGATTGACAAAAGACAACAATTTTTGTAAAAGCTTTCTCATTACAAACATTAAAAGTTTTATTTTTCACAGAAAAATTTTGAAAGACCTGTCGTCTGAAGATACACGGGGCAGAAAAGGAGACGGAGAAAACCCTGGAGTTCCTGCTGTCACTTCTATGTCTGTTCCAACTCCCATCTATCAGACTAGCAGCGGACAGTACAGTATGTATGGGAATCATTTCCACTTAATGGATACACAATTTAGATTTTTTGTTGGAAGAGTTGGTCTGAAGAAAGGCTGTTGTATTAATAGTGCCAGTAATTGAAAAATAATATTTTGAGCTAAGAATAATGCAAAGTACTTTTTCAGGGTTGTCTGTTTTACTACTTACAGCAACACAGTTAGGTAAGCAGTTGTCATTGTGTAAGGGAATGAGTCTTAGTTAAATAATGTTCAGAAAGTTACACACCTTGTAGGTGTTGGAATACCATGTAGAATTAGGCTTTTCTGGATCTAGAAACCTAAAACCCCTGCAAACAGTACTGCTAACAGACTGCTCTTTTGGACATTAGCAAGTTATGTCCATGACCTTATTTCCTATGAAGTATACTATTTGGAATAGTTATATAATGAAAGATTAAACATGACCATTGGATTTTCAGTAGAGGTTAAGGAAGTTTGAATTATAAAAAGCATTCAGACTTTCCATGTGATTTACCATGAATAACCAGGAGCTGATCACTGTTAATGAATCACTAAATCTCTGTATCTGAAAATGGTACAAATATTAGTCAGAGCCAACTAAAATCACAGTACTTCGGAGGCTAAGGCAGAAGAATCTTTGAGTTCAGGGTCAGCATCAACTACATGGGGAGACCTTGGTCTCATTCATTCATTTATTCATAAATATATGCAATTTTTTAAAAAGGGCTAGCATAAAGACTAAGTGGAAAGGCTATATAGGTCAATTCATAAAACTGCAAGACAAGGGAAGAAAAAAGAATCTATTAATTAGTTAAAGTCATAAAGGACACAAATGTGGTCCTCACCCCCTTTGTGTGTGAGGGAGGGGTACTGCGTATTGTACCCATTATTGATACTCTGCCCCACCCTTTAAGAAAAAACAAAAAAGACTTTTTTTGAGACAGGGTCTCGGTTTGTAGTTCAGGCTGGCCTAGAGCTCTAGAGCTCACTATGTAGCCCTGGCTGGCCTCAGACTCATAGCATTCCTCCTGCATGCTGGGATTACAGGTGAGCACCACTGCACCCATTTTTTTGTTTGTTTTGTAATTTTGAGAAAGATTCTCTGATTTTCTAAGTTGACAAGGCTGAACTCTGTTTTGCAGTCCTACCTAAGCATCCCACAGTTCTGGGATAATAGGCATTTGTCTTCTGAGAAGCTAGCTTATACTCAGAAGAGTTAAGGCAGAAAAGATAAAGTACTTAGCTCAAACAAATGTGTCTATCAAGTTCAGTAAAATTCTGTAATTGTTTTTATTTATGATAATAGTTTTAATAATTTAGGAAGTGAAGTCTTGGTTTATTAAAAGGACACTTGACAAAAATGACAAAGTAATGAATTAGCCCTCTCAGTATTTTCAAAAGTTCACCTATGCTAAATATTGAGTAAACTGTTCACAAGACATTTTTTTCAGGCTTTTCTTTTGATGACTTCCAAATTGGGAATTAGATTACAAAGCCTTTTGTATCTGTGAGATTTCTATATTTTAGTAATTTTTTTTAACTTTAAAATCTTTGATCCATCTTATTTTTGTGTAAGGTGTTGGGGGAAACCTAACTTTTTTTCTAGCTCCTTACTCAGTTTATGGGAGTAGTATTATTTATAGACTTAAATCTACCCTTAGCTCATTGATACAGGAATTTAGTGTGAGGTGAAGGTGATATTTAAGGCATATCTGGGTCTGTTTTGATCATTCTTACATTTGTACACTTCCATACATTATTACTGTCTAATATTATAATATGGGCTTTTGGTGTTTGATTGTTTTGGGGGAGGAGAGTTTGAAATGTCATCAGTGAAGCCTTGAACTCACTTTGTAGCTTCCAGCCTATCGCAGTCTTCCTGCTCAGCCTCCCCTGTGCTAGGATTATAGGTATGTGCCCCCACTCTCAGCTAATAATATAGGTTTCCCACACAAAAAAATTTTTGTGTTTTAAAAATGTCAACTAGATGACATGATTCCTGCTTAACTCTGCTTTCTGTCACACTTAGGATAAAGTCCAGGTTCCATAAGGTAATACATTCAGGATCTGGCTTTGCCTACCATTTGGGATGACCTGGCCACACAGATTTTCTTTTTTTCTTTCTTTTTTTTTTTTTTTTTAGCTTTTTTGAGACAGGGTCTCGCTTTGTGGTTCAGGCTGGCCCTGAGCTCAGCCTCCAACTCACATCACAGCAATCCTCCTGCCTCTGCCTCCCGAGTGCTGGGATTACAGGCGTGAGCCACCACGCCCGGCACTGTGGTATGTGGTACTGGTTGCTGCTGGGTGTGGGTCTCCACACCCAGTATTGTTATGTGGTTACC
>PVIR01005256.1:0-39054 GCA_004026965.1 Petromus typicus
ATTTGTATTTTAATTCCAGCAACTTTTACCTCATGCAGACTTAAACACACATCTAAAATAAAAAATAACAAGGGGGAAAAGAATGTGACAGGTAATAAAGAAAAAGGAAACAAACCTTATGTACATAGGGGGTGGGGAGTTGCAGGGCAGGGGGAAGGGGACAAATGAGAATCAAGTCATGTCATACTCTGGTACAAACTTTCAAAGTTTAATGTGATGATGATATGTGTTCATAATGTACCAATAAAGACTTGAATTTAAAAAATGAAAATCAAAACTGTACCTGAGTTGACAAATTAATTATACTCCAATAAGGTGAAAGAGAAACACCTTGATTTTTCAAGAGTAGATGATAGCTAGTTAAGTGTGAACAGAGATGAAATTTTCTGCTTCTGCTTGTCACTCTTCAGTTCTGTGAGGAGGTGAACAGCAGAGGCCACAGATAACAACAGCAGGAGAGCTGTCTGTGAGCCTCCAGGGAGGCTGAGGGTTCAAAGCCACTGATGCACTGAAGCAAGAATTAACTATAGTAGAACCACCAGTTCCCCTAATAAAGGTTCAATTTTGATGTGAACATTTAGCAATTGCAAAGAACAATTGAAGGAAAAAAACCTTCAAAAGTAGAAAACTCTTTCACAAAAGAATTCACCATCACTCAGTGGATATGACCATTGTACCATATGTGACAAAGGCTGAGAGACAAGTGGAGTAAGGAAGTAATACCAAATGCTTGGGAGAACAGTCAGGTTAACAGATGGGATTCTGAGAAGTAAGCAGCACCCAGGTCAAAGGTCTTTGGAAGCAGCATTCAGGATGGTAACAGAGCGCCATGGAAGGCTTGGGTGAAGGAGTGGCATGATCAGATTTGCATTTTGAAAAGATGGTGGGCAGCCATGGTAGAGCAAAAGGACAGCATGCATGCAGACAGAACCCTGAAACAAACAGGAAGTAGCTGTCTGAGGTTTGAATGGGAGTGCTGGCTATGATACTAGGACTGGACAGGAGATAGAGCTATCTGGAAGGTCAAAGCATTATGATTGATGGTTGCTTGGTCTTGGAAAAAAAACTCGCGATGTGGGTCAATACCAATGCCTTAATGCTTTATTGGGTAACCACGAAAATGGCCGTGCAGTTCTCACAGATGCTGTAGAAAGAAAGCAGGCTTGGGAAAGAGAGATGATGAACAATCTAGGATTCAATTATTTAAGGAACTCGCTTATGAAGGTATCCAGAACTGGCCAATTCAGGGCTGGAACTTTCTAGGGAGGAGATCTAGGCACAAAGTAAATACACAAAAACTACTGAATTTTAAGTCACATACTACAACTCTCTTTCTTCTTTCTAATTGTACTGCTTCTACAAAATTGCACAGAAAGCTCTTACAATTCCAAATTCTGTCCTGAAATTTGGTTGCATCTGCATTAACCTGAAAAATTTAGTCATTTGATTTATATTACTACCCCCTATCTGAAACTTTTAAAAAAAGAGACTTGAAATGCATAATATGTGTTGTGCATATGAAACTTCATCTCAAAGGCATAAAAACTGAACTGTCATTTTGACTAGCAGTTGATAGTGTAGTGTTGATAATCCATATGTTGCAGAAATGTTATTTTTAGGGGTTTTTGCATCTTTTACAAAATTATTTAATTAAGAAATATGTCACAGTTTGCTGGAACTTACGGAACCAAGTTCACAGAGAAAAACATTGATGAAATTAATAAAGAAACTTAATGTTCTCAAGGCGATTGTGTGCTGTCAATGTGCTAAATCTTTCTCTGTTAACTTATTAAATTATTGTTTTATGAATCTTCTGCAGGACTATATCCAAATTGAATGTTTTGCCAATACCAATCCCCTACTGGTGCTTCTAACGAAGAATTCTCTTTCAGGGACAGGTCTTTTTCCTTGGGGAAGTAAATGGAGTCAGTGATTTACTGATAAATCCACCCAGTATATACATCATCTCTCTCCCATATATCAATGTCACAGGCAACAGCTTGCTTTACTAAGTGATTCTGCAGTGTCTTCTCAAAGACCATTTTGTTTAGTAATCAGATCAAAGTGCCAACATGAATACTGTGTAGCATTGCATGAACTGTGTTTATCTTTAACAGCACAATTAGTTCAGAAACACTTTCATGGAGTGGTGTTTGCTGCTAAATTTTATCCCACCATATTGGTCTCCTTTAAAAAAATTCTAGCTTGTGCATTACTCATGTGTACTTCAGCACAGATTATTTGCCACCCATTGTATTTGAAATTGAAATGTTACTCTTGTTACCAATTAAGATAATTCTCATAGTTGTAGCTCTTATTAACTGACCAGTTTTGAATATGATGTTAATTTTCTTTGCTGTTTGGGTGACTAGACGACCTTTCTGTTTTGTACGATTAAATGGCATTAAACATTCTCTCTCAATCCTTGAAAAACTAATGAGTGATAGCTTTGTGGAAATTTACATGGGGGAGAGTAGAAAATTATAAAGGACAAGGGCCCCTTTGATGATGACTGACAGATAATGACAGAGCTTCCCATCCTGGTTTAAAAAAGAAGGTTTTACTGAGTTCAGTTTAACATCTTTGTAAGTTGATCCGGGAAAGGACTTTAGGAAGACAATCGGAAGGACACAGAATTTTTTTTTAAATAAAACATTAAGATGAAGAAAAAAATTTTAATGATATTTTAAAAACAAGTTACTGATTTTCTTCTTGTATTTGCATTGCAGGCATTTTTGTGACTTCCATTTCAAACTGTGCCCCTGTAGAAGCGTGTTGTGCTATGTACATAATCTTCAGCAAGGAATTCTACTTGCAGCATATTTTTCTTCAAAGGCTTTGCATTTCTGCATAAAAAGCTTATTAATTATTTGTAGCTGCTTGTCATCGTGTTCTGATAATAGAAGGCTGGTCAAGGATAATAATTAGCACTTCACCTTTTTGGATCATATATATCCACTATTCCTAGTGCAGTATTACCCAAAGCATCTCTCCTCTCCCTGTACACAGGACCAAAAGTGCAGGCACATCATTTATTGATAAGACAAAAAGAATGTAATGAAATTATCAATGTTCTTGAATTAATTATGAACATGATTAAGAAAGCTAAAATCTCAGGAGCCAGGATCTCATTACCCATTCAGTCTTAGGGATTGCTTTCATTCAGTTAGGCAAAAAGGCTTTGAGCAGACCCACAATCGCCTTCCTCTCATTTATTTGTGCTAGAATTAAGGTTTATTTGTTTTCTGCTTTCTTCTTCTTCCGATTGTTTCTCTGTCTTTATCCATTTACCAAACTGTTCCCTCCTATATCTCAGAAGGACGCGCCTCTAGGGCCTACATCTCTGTCTGCAGTCTGCCTACCTTCTTCTGAGTGTATGTCTCTCAACTCATTTTGCTGGAGCTCCTAAATATCTCTCAAGGTAAGTCTGAGAATGTAGCCAAAAAGTTCTTTCAGATTTATGTCTGCAGCTATACAACAGTTCTGTCTGAATCCCATTCAGCTAGGAGTCTTAATGACATCATTATTACGCTGTCTGTACGGGGCTAGATTTTACTTGGAGCCTTCACTGTATTATTACTTATCTTCCTTTCTGAGGGAATGTACTAATAATACTTGTTCAGAGTGTAGGACATGATTCAAAACTAAGAGGAAAAGAATTTTTCATTCAAATCAGATTTCCAAGAATAATATAAATAAGAAGCAAAAAGTAGATCCCTTTTAAATTTCTATGTGGTGTATAGATATTCTAATGCTGAAATTTCTATTCTTTTAATCCTTGATAGAACTGAGTTGAGGATGATAAATATAGTATCATGTTTGGATTCGCTTCAGAAAATTTCCAAGTTTTCCTTCTGGAAAGGCCTTCTGAATTTCTGGAATTGTAATATCCAATGCAGAGAAATATTTCACTGGAATCTGTTAAAAAAATGTCGTGGAATTATCCTAATGGTGCCTGACTAATTTCAGGTTTGCTTTGGTTTTGTGTGGAATTAATCAATGATAATTTGGTAGTAAACTTTCCTGAAATTTGATGATAGGTGCTTTATAACCAAGATTACTGGCAAAGTAAGTAAAATGTTCTTAGTGTGCGTTGTACAGCCACAGATACAGTGATCATAAAGACTGCATAGTCAGATGTTATATTTGTTTAAATATATTAATACTGGGCTTCTGTTCCTCTACACAAGAATTAAGTACTGCAAAATAAGGCAGGAGAGGACTGTAGCTTTGGGCCATTGAATAAATACTGTATTTGTGATACCATATCACAAAAAGTGATACCATACCACTTTTCTTTAAAGTGGTAACTTGATAAGACTGCTAAAGCATCTAAGAATTTGAATATATAAAATCATTGAAAAATCGAAACATTTTGGACAATAAATGACAAATTGGTGATAGCACATAGTACATGAAAATGTCTGTCTCTCAAATCTTAGAAACAATACTAACATCCCAAGATTGTTAGAAAATGTGATTAAGTAACAAAGAGAAGGCTGTGTGACGCTATGAAACTGCATCCTGTATGTTTGGATAATGATATATGTTACATGAATGATGTTTGTTTCTTTCATAGTAACCAAATATCTAAGATATTTAAATTTCCTAAAGTATTATACTATTTATGTATCAATTTCTTTTAATTTGAGGGTATATTTGAGAGTTTAGTCCTTATGGGTTTCCAGATGCCTTTTCTGAATTGTATTAACAGGAAAACTTTTATTGGTTCTTATTAAAATTATAGTTGCGAGGTGGTATTTGGCTTAATTTTTGTGTTAACTAAATTAATTGGCATAGGCAACTGCATTTCACAGTGTTTAAGCATGCAAAAGGACTCCAAAACTCATTTTAGACATCAAACAAGAAAAGCAGTAAAAGCAGTTTTTTCACGTTATGAACTCAGAATGCCAGGAAAAAAAGCATGTTTCTTAAGTAGGAAGTTCCTTGTACTTCAACTCATTTTGAGAAAATGGAAATATCTCTGAATTTCTTTTGATATTTCTTTCACATCTTATCAAAAAGGGAAAAATGAATCTAAAATATCCCACATGCCGTTTCTACATGAAAGGGTTGAACACAAGTCCCGTGTGGCTCTCTCTAGGGGAGCCCATCACCGCAGTTCTCTAGGTGGTCGCCTGAACTTCTGCAGTTGGACTGATTGGGTGAAATGGTTTGGAAGCTGAAACAGATGCACATAGCAGAGGGTGAAGTGAAAGAGAAAGAAGCGCATCTGCAGCTGAGAAGTTGAGAAGGAGCACTTTGCTTTTGAGTCTGTTTGTACCTAAGTATCAATACATTTCCAGACAAGAAATACTCTTGTAAAAAAAAAAAATCAGTTACTAGTGCTATGACAGGTTAGATGCCACTCATTCAGGGAGCCTTTGATAAACTTTTAAAAAGAAGTTGCGTTAGTGAGAAGTAAGGTGTACATCTTAGAAAATCAAAAGGCAAGCTCCTTGTGGGGGCAACGTGATTCACATATTGTCATTAACTTCTGCGTCTGTAAGGCAAAATGACAATTCTGGATGTCACACTGACTTCACTCAGTTCCCAGCATTTGAAAAGTAACAGTAACAGAAAGGAAGTTTAAATATTTGTCCTGTTTTTTGGAGGTAATATTATGTGGCCAAAAAAAAAAAAAAATAGGAATGGTTTACAAAATCCTACGAGGCTGGGACCAGCTTTTCCCTTTCTGCTTCCTTCTGACTTTGATACTCTACTGTCCTGTTACTGAATGAAAAGGTGAATATATTTGAATCTAATTGATATGGAAATAAAACTTCCACCCAAAGTCAATATAAGTAATCGTAAATATTTAATACATGAACACTGTTTTTGTTCAGATAGTATGAATTAGTTCTGATAACCAGAAAGCAGTAAAATCTCATATGCATGTGAAATGTTACATATTTACATAGCCCGCTGCTGTCTAGAAGAGGTAAAGTATACAGAAAACGCATTTGCAGATGTTAGATTTCAATCCTGTCATCATCTACTTGTGACCTTGGATAAGTTATTGAACCTCAAACAGACTCTGTTTTTGTTCTGTAAAATGAAAGGTATAAATGGTAGTATTTTAGGGCCTTTCACATATTAAAATCTATTATTTTATAATTGTATCTCTGTGTGCATATATATCTGTATATCAATATATGTTTATATATTGATATACAGATATATATAGAACACGTAAGTAAGGCTTCCTAATACACTAAGATTATTTTATCTCTCTATCTCTGTGTAAATACATAAAACACACATAAATGAATATATCTATTTACACACATTTGCCTGTACGAATAAGTCTGAAATCTATTGTTAGTGTTCATCCACTTTTCATTTAGAACATATGAAACCCCAATATTATGCATGCCTGGTGCTTTTATCATCTTATATCTCTGGTAGTTTGATTCTAAAACGCAGGGTCCATTTGCTTTTAAACACTCCTCCCCACTCACATTTGTGCTGATCTGGGCCTATAAATAGTAGGACTTGCTTCCCAGCAACTATGTCTTTAGCAAAATTCCCCAAGTGTAGAAAGAGGGAGTTATTTCATGTTTGCCTTCCTCACAGCAAGTTGTTAGGTCTTTGCAAATTGCTAATAGGCTCATTAAGCTCCTGCTTGCGTATCTACTGTGCGAACGTGAAACTGATAATTGTAACTAAAACTGCACTTCAGTTCTTGGCCAGTAAGCTCTATTCTAATCTTTCAGAGTAGTAAGGATTTTTTTTTTTAAATACTTGATGTACAGGCTGAAAAAAAGTGTTTTACAGTGAGTTTCTGCTGTGGAAGTTTCCAGCAGAATACAGAGTTGGAGGCACTCTGTAGCGGGGGTCAGATCTGCTCTGAACGGGTTAAGAAGAGCTACCTGCTTTGAGATTGATTGAAATCAGTAATGGATCATCTCATAAAGCTGCTGTTACTAGATATTAGCCTGCTATCTCCGTCCTCTGATAGCACAGATAAGAAGTGCTTACCGCAGAGAAGGTTCCTAGAGGACAGATATTGTTTCCTGTACCTCAGGGAGTAAAAAGCCATACTGCTGGATCAGTGACTTTTTCTAACAGCAAGTAAATCCAGCCCTTATCAAGTTACAGCACAAACTGCACTCATGTTTTATTATTCTCATTAGAGATTTAAGGACTAATTCTAGTTGTTAGCGCTTAGCAGTTTAATGTTTTCCATAGATAAGAATTAAGATTCTTCTGGGGGATTTTTTTATTTGCTAAAGCTTGCAACATATAATGTGGTGATGCACTTATTGTGATGTAATGCGGGAGATTTTCTAAATGTCCCGAATGTTTTTAAAGCATACATTTTAAAAATTTAAATCTAATGACTGAATTCTTTTCAAGTTGGAAATGCACTCATTTCACTGAAGCATGACTTTCTTTGTCTGGGATCCCAAATCCCCGCTCCCCTCGGGAAGAGGACCAGAGAGGCTGGCTCTGTGCTTCCGCAGCCTGTCTTCACCGCGGCGTGTTTTCTCAGTGTAAATCCACGCAGTCCGGACAAAGCGCAGGCTCTGATTCAAAAGAAAATCTTGCAAGAGACCTATATTGAAACTTAGTTTGGCCTTAACTTATTTCCTTAAAGAGATACTGACTTCCTTTCCTAACCAAGTAAAGAAAAGTTGAAACTGTCACTTGCATTCTTCCATTGTCAAAGAGATTTCAGTGCTTTTGAGTTTTTAACAGTAAATATGTGCTGACCGGCAGCTTGGACTCCAGCACTGAATCAATGCTTTCGTAACTTTTCAGTAATGGGAGAGCACCATGGCCCAACACTACTCTCCCTCACCTTCTTAAAAGGGAAAAAAATAATTTTTGGATAAGAAAATTTAATGTAATTTGCAAGTATGATGGTGTTATTAATAGAAATAAAGCTTAGTATTTACAGATATCTTTTTAAAGTTATGTTTATTAAAATTCTTCTTTTATGTGTACCCTTGTGCAAAAGCATTACTGCCTCCCCCTTAATTCCTTACAGTTATCTTTGGATCTTTTTATTATCTCTGATATATGGCTATATGGTACTTTCAGAAGGGACTGAATTGCAATTATGTAAGCTGTGGATATTATAGTGCTCCAGTGTTGGAGTCAGATGTCTCGAAGAAACTGGGCTACATACAAATAAAAATTGTGTTTGTGAGATTCTCATTGGTCAGCTCTCTGATATCTATTCTTGGAAAAAGGTGTTCCTGAGATAAAACAGTTCTAGCTACAATGCTAAGAGAATGCCTAGCTTGAGGTACATCAGAAATCCTGAATATGCTTAGTAGATGGGATGAATCATATAACGAAAATAGCAGTTATCATTTACTGTGAGCTGTACACTGGATAGATATGCTTGAAATTCCCAGTCTTATATTTCAATTGTTTTCAAGGAAATTCTCTTACTTTTTAAATATTTTAAGAGAGGAGGAATCTATTCTAGTTAATGTTTTGATTTCTCTGGCTTTGCAGGCTTTGTGCTGTTTATGCCCAAATTGTTTTTTCCCTTTTAGCCAGTGACAGTCTATCTGCCAGAAAAATTTAACATGCTTGTTCCAGTTACGTTACTGGGTACAATCCTCCCTTATACAGGAAATAAATTTATTATGAAGAACTCTCAATAGAAGCCTTGGAAAACTTACACAGAGCTGTGCTGTGTCCAAAATGCTGTTCAGTAGGTTTTCCAAAGCGCCCAGGTAACAGCTGGTGCAGGCCATGTGCCAGCCCTGACAGCCCATATGCTCTCTTTAGTGCAGTAATTATCTCTACACAAAACTCTGATAGCCTAGTCTACTGGGTCCAGTTTCCCTAGGTTAAATTGACTCAGTGGCTTTGTTAGTAAGTTCCTTTGGCACAGTAAGAACTTCATCAAGAGTTTAAGTATTGGGATAAGCTTCAAAGACCAGTATGACTGCTCCTTTCAAGACAGGTGGCTTATTCCCCCTGAGAGATTTTAGGTGGCAGTTCATTAGGTAGCACCCAGCAATAGCAGTCTAGGCAAAAGTCTGTCTCAGTTTCTACAAGAAGCCCAACAAAGGGTGAAGTATAATTTACATGCTTTGATAAGTTACTTTTACATTTTAGTTCTAAGACAGGTGCAAGATTTCTTCCATCTTTTGGTAGTGGTGTTGGAGCTGGAAAGATTATAGGGAAGAATTGGAGGGTAACACAAGAGACAAAAAATGAGCTAGGTCCAAATGAGCAGAGGCTTTCTGCTCTGGGCATCACAGAGGCTATGGTTCTCCATATTCCATGTTCCTGAGACTTCTGAGTGTTCATAGCCCCTCAGTATGTGCAAAATCCATTCACATGCTGGACTCTTGGGATCTGTACTCCTGTTTTTCTTCCCTCCTTCTTTCTTTTCTATTCTTCCTTTCTCTTCTTCATTCCATTTTTTTCTTGAGAATTTTGTTACTTTAAGGTCCAGCTGAAAATTACAGATGCAAATCTGCAGTTGCAGTGCTCTGAGGCTTCTCATGGATCTTGAAAGATGTTGCCTAGTAAGTAACAGCACAGTTCAGTCACGTGATTGGCATCTGATCTTGAAAGATGTTGCCTAGTGAATAATGGCAGAGTTGAGTCATGTGATTGGTGTCAGGCGCAAGACGAAGTGCCGCTTGAGATCTCCTCATGAGGTGATGCCACCTCATAACCTAAGCACAGAGGTGAACTACTAGGTCTTTTGGATAAACTCCACCTTGACTCTACTAAAAACGTCTAGTGAGGTTGTTTGATTGGAGCAACAGGTATGGCTGCTTCTCCAATAGATCTTGTCTTTTCCTTTTTTGAATATTTTTATTGAAGAGTGAAATTAAAATTTAAACAGTGCAGAAAGCAATGTCCAGGCCCCAACTATCTCCCTAAGTTACCCTTTTTCTATATTTCTTAAAATTTGTCTATCTTCATTTAAAAAATTTTTAATGTAATTAAATGGATACTAAAATATTCTAAAACATGCTTCTGTGAGACAACTAAAAATTTCATAACAAAATATTAGAGACTAACAATGGTTAAAATTGGGCAGGAGAATGGCGAAAAATGAGAATTAAGACATATCATATACTGATACAAATTCTCAATGTTGAGGGTGATCATGATGTGTATATAAAATGTACCTATAAAGATTCAAATCTTAAAAAAAATCTGTGTATTATATTCTTTTAAAAATGGCCAAAATGGTTTCCTGTGAGGGATTTCAGATTTCTTCAGAGGAAGAATGATCTTCAGTACCATTTCAAACACGAAATAGCTTAGCATGCTTAGCTTATCTCAATTATCCCTAAACACAAAGAAGGAGGCAAGAAAAATCTGACTACTCTCTCAATATATTTTTATTTCTTTTTTTCCTCCCCAGTGCCAGGATTGAACTCAGAACCTTGCTCTTGCCAGGCAAGAGCAGCACCACAGAGCTGCATCTCCAGTTCTTATATATTTTTATTTCTTGTATTGAAATGGAATTCTGGAAAGGAATGCAATGAAATTATTCCAGCAGACTACTTTGTGATCCTAGAAACCCTGAAGCACCATAAAATTTTGTTGGTATGATTTCTTTCTTTCTCTGTCTTCTAAATCCCATCCAGGGCAATCTACTTCTGCTCAAGACCTGTGAAATATTTTCCTCACTAACTCCAGAGGCAAATAGTTGATGACCAGAATAAAGTTATTAAATGCATACATTCATAGATAGAAATGGTTTTTACTGGAAAAGATTTCGGTTAGAAGTACAGATGTTTTAATCTGGGATAGCCAGAGGGCTGGGGTGCAGTGTGATTCTGAGTTTTGGATCATCTGTGCAGGTGTGGAAAGCTGACTTTCTTGTTGACAGTTCCAGTTTAAGGGGCCTCAGAGAAGCCCAGGTGGCCCAAGCTCTCTTTAATGATCAAGGTCTACAAGTAGAAATGTGAGCAGGATTGATTGATTGATTTAAAGTTGAATTCTAAGTTGAAATTAGTTCACTCATAATGTCATGGCTATATTGTGTTCTCAATTTAAGAAGGCAAATTAAAACCGTGAAGAGTGCATTATAGAATGCTAGGTGAGCTAGTTCATAAATACTCAAACACAGATCTTTGTTATTTAGTTTTCAACTACAGGTAGTTATTCTTCTAAAGTCATTATTTATATGTTGTCAAGAGTACTCACCAAATTTATTGACTTGTACATTATTCTTTGCAAATAAGTTCTGGCTGCTCTCTGCATATTATAATTAAAACGACAGGGACTTTAATCATTTATGAAATTTTAAACTACATACTGAATATAAATGTATCATTCAATGTGATAGAATGAATTAAATTCATCACTGTCAAATAACTGTATAAAAGATGAAATATCTCTTATCCTACATCATTAACTTATATAAAAAAGCCAGATTTGCAAGCATTGTAATAATGATTTTATGGTCTTTTAAGGACATTTGAAAACTAAGCCGTTTAGCATACACAAGAAAAATGCTTTTGACCAAAAAGTTGATTTCTGATTTTATCTATAAAAATTCTAATTTGGGTTTGATGATATATTTTGCCTAGATTCTCTTATTATTTTACCTTGAATTTTTTTTTGTAGAATAAAAATAAAA
The DNA here is from genome assembly GCA_004026965.1 of Petromus typicus. Classification (NCBI taxonomy): domain Eukaryota; kingdom Metazoa; phylum Chordata; class Mammalia; order Rodentia; family Petromuridae; genus Petromus; species Petromus typicus. The sequence goes on from PVIR01005256.1 coordinate 11,576, forward strand.
AGAAACTTATTTAATAGTTGATAATCCAAGCCTTTTACATAAACAAGAAACATTTTAACTACTATGGTACCTCTATAGGAAATAGAATTTTGTCAATTCCTATCATTAAGGCAAAATTCTTTGGTGAAAGTGGCAAGGAAATGTGGGACATGAAAGTAAACAGAACATTTACCTGGAGCAGGTAAGTAGCTGACATTTGATCAGTGCTTGACCCTTTATGTTTGTCTAAAACACAATGTTGACATGCAGATTTTCAAGAAAAACAAGACAGAGTTGGAAAACAATGTGCCTGATTATTTTCAATTGCTATTTGGCAACTCACCAATTTTAGCGGATGTCTCTGCTTATTAAATACCATGGAATTCAATGGAAAATATTAAAACAACTTTTAAAATGAGAAAAATTTCATTAATTGATTATGTCAGGAAAAGATGCACTATAAAAAAATTTTAATGTATTTCAAATCATCTAAGTCTTTCCGAGTTTCAAGTAATTTCTCTATGCTTCTTGATTTCCATCCCTTCTTGGGTAGGACATTCATTGACTCACTCGTTCACTGAATAAACTTTTATTGGCCAGTAAAAGGGAGTGGGGGAAATATGGTATTGATCCAAAGACAAGATGAGACTTTGACCCCCTGCTCCCCAAGGACTAGAATAGGAGTAACACAAGCGAAACCTGGTGAAATGTGAAATAGACCGTTCTTTTTAAAACTTATGAACTAATGAACTAATGCTGATTTGAGGGAAAAAGTAAAAATTTATTAAGGCACTTAAAACTATCTTTCCACCTCCCAGTTTAATTCAGTTTGTAATACAACAGCTTCAAGCAGTTTTCCAACCAATGTAAGGAAATATGACTCAAACAGGGAGGAGCAGCCTATTGTACTGCTTCAAGATATATAGTGTAATTTCATGTAAATTAAATAAGAAAACCTTACACCCAGACACGATATGTTACTGTGGAAAGCAAATCCACGAGTTCCATGGTGATCAATGTTATAGTTAGTGATATCATTTTATCTTGTCAAGAATTTTAGATTGTTCATTTTGAAAATGTTAATGGGGTTAGATTCTTTCTTCCCTGTCTTATTAGCTTCTTATCACAATATCAAAGACTAAAAGAGTTGATGTCATTTTGAATTTTATATATTGTTACAGTAGGTGCACAGAATTTCATTGAACTGTAATCATTTTAATGTATATTTTTTAAAAAAAGAATTATTTGAGGGAACTGCAGGAAGAAGTGTACAAGACTTGGGAACAGATCACCAGAAATACACACTGATATTGAATAACATATCCAGTCCTGACCCAGTTTGTTAAAAGCTGTCTAACAAGCAATTAAACCTGATTTTTTATTTTATGAGATTAACATTTCCTCTATTTTAGTCAACAAGTTTGAATAACAAAGAAACTACCAAAATTATTGCAGTATTTAAAAAGAAAACACATCTACAAAATGCAGACACTAGAATCAATAATTTAAAGAAACATTTTAGGTTATAAATGTGTGTTGTGAAATATACTTTTATTGTAGAATGTCCTATTTTTCCTACTGTCTGGGTTCCTTTCTATGAGATGTATTCCATATACAATTTACCTGCTTTGGGAAACAGCTTTACTACTTTCTTTGGGCTTTTTCTTGTTCGTATCTTTGTGTTATCATTTGTTTTCACAAAGTATTGTTTCTTCATCAGCTTGTTTCAGGAACTTAGAAGTGGACAAGTTTTAATAACCTATAATTAAAAATTGAGAACAAAATGATGGATCTGAAGGTAAGGAGTCTTGCTGAAATGTTTTGTCAAGATTTCTAACAGGGAATAGCAGCATTATAGGCCTGTAACTATATGTGGTGGGAGTCGGTATAAAGTCACAGAGCAGAGCTCAAGGGAAAAAAAAGACTGGCATTTAAGCATCCTTTTCTAATAGCTTTATGATAGGATTCTTTATATTGAGAGATTTTATTAGGTTTGAAATATAATTTTCACAAAGTTGCTACAGAGTCGGAATAAAGTGCAATCGCTAAATCCTTTATCACCTTCTCCCCCTGCTTCGCAGTATTGTTGTAGAATCGAAGGTGAAACTGTATTCCTCGGTGTGCAGTTTAAAGTCAAGAGCAGCAATATTTAGCACATGCTTGGACAGCCTTGTTTGAAATCCGTGCCGCCCCTCTCTGGTGTGCTGATGTGCCTTTAGGGGATGCTTGCCTGTTTGTAGTTTGTTTTCTTTTGTTTAAGGTTTCAGCTACTGCATTGACTAATGATTATATAGCAGTAAACTCTCGTCCCTGCTAAATTCAGTCGTGATGCCTCAAAAGCATTTTTCCCTTGTGTGACATAAAACAATAAAAGAACTAGACAAACCCCTTTTGAGGAAGAATAATCCTTTGTTTAAAGAAAAGAAAAGACATCTCCTTGGTGCCAGAGGGTGGAGAAGTGAAATCAAAAGCTTTAGCTAATTGATAAAAAATAAAACGCGTGTTGATCAGAAAATTTTTGTAGTCAGTTGCTGTTTGTTGAAAATCATTAACAGAGTAACGTTTTTATCTGTGCATGCCTTGTTTTTTTTTTTTTTTAGTGTCAGCTATACACTGTTTATTTAGCACATTATTACTTGATTGACACCTTATGCTTGTGGGTATAAACTCTAAATAATGAGTCTGTTCTTCCGAATGTGTTACCAGAATAATTTATCAATGGAATCTTGGTCAGTTATATTTTATTTCTTTGAGGATAGCTAAGTATATCATCTTCTCTTACACATTCTCTTTAATAAAAAATTCCGTGTTAAAATAGAACATATATTACAAATTTGACTAAAAATTAAATCAATCAATAGATTTACCTAATGCGTTTCTTAGCTTTACCAATGCCAAGTCCAAAGAATCTGAACATACCATTTAATTGTTCTCCCAGCAATTTTTTTAATGAGACTTCTGGCCATGATTCCAAGTGATAAATTCTTCTTGATTTGCCTCCAGTTGTCACTGGCCAAACCTTAGGGAATGAAAGATTAGTTACGGTTGCAAAAGACTTATTATTTTAAACTGGAGAATTTTTAATGTTCTTAACCCAATTAAGCAGAGAGTGAAGAATCTATCAATATTGTTGTCAGTGTATTCGAGGGGAAAAAAAATCTTCCAAATTTTAATCTAGCTCCAGATGATGTCCAGTTCCTATCTTTACTTAGAATGGGATGTGATAGTACTAAATTATAATTAACACTGAAGCCTAAATGTCACTTCACTACCAGGAAAATTGCCTTATGATTTAAACAAAGATTTCTCTTGATGCGTAGGGTTTCAGCCCTCATCCAATTTCTAGAATAATATTTGTTTTTATTACTCACTTGAATAATGTGAATATGTGGTATGGCATTTTGCATATACTTCGTCCTATCATGAGATTAATCTGTGCGTTCATAACTCAGTTTGTTAACCCCACATTTCAAAACTCCAAAGAAAAAAAGTTTGCTTGTTAAGTAATGAATGCAAGTGATCACATCCAGGCCACAAAATTGTCCAAGTTGGCCCCAAACACAGGTGCTCCCAGTTTGAACATCGCGCCTGGCTTTTCTGCAGAGAGACTAAATGAAAGCAACTCCAAACACAGGTGCAAAATCCCGCATCTGTGAGGGACAGCCTGAAACCACGGCTTTCTCCTGACCGCGTTCGCTTGTAAACTTCATCCTCCACGGAGCACCTGTGTCAGAAGCAATCAGGGCCGTGTATAAATGTTATCAACACCTACACATCATTACTTATTCATCAACATCAGCACCAAATATTGTTGCAAACATGCAAGGGTCTTTCTGGTTTTGTTTTCGAATATGAAGCTGCTCTCTTTGGATGCTTATGTCCATTTGCCTGAAGGCTAATGACAGAAAGTAGAAATACACAGATCAGAAAATTCAGAAAATTTCACATTTGAAAACCTACAAATCATGCATGTTTGTATCACTCCTTGGTTTTTAAATCTAATTCTTTGGGTAAGATAAATGGAAAGTACACAAAAGGTTCAAACACGGTGATCGCCTGAAGGTCTCATTGCAGCAATTCCATACTTCAGGGTGTATGTTTGTGTGGCCACCTCCTCCCTGGTAGTCTGTTGCCTGCTCGCTGTTTGATTAGCACTCAAAGAACCTGCATTTGAAGCTTTCTGAGATTTTGTTTTGCAGTAGCAGTAGCGAGCAGCAGAAGCAGCAGGATCTGGCTTTCTGGCAAACTCCACAGGCATTTGGGTTGGTGGCTTTGCACTTGCCTCTGGGCCTTTCCTGCACGGGGCTGAGGAGGGGCTGGGGGGCTGTCAGAAGCTTTGGAAACCATTTTTTCTTTGACAATTCAAATTTATGTGCTTTTTAATTGTCTGTAAACAAAGCCTTTTAAATCTAGCACTAAATCTCCATCCAAGGTCAGCTGGCATCCAAAGGGCTGGTTGCTGATTTAGTCCTGTCTGCTTTTCTTTCCCTAAAAAGAAACCCTCTCAATCAGTTTATTGTCCTCCAATAGAGATACACAAAACACACAAATCACTTGGCCCCTCCTTCCCACTTTGAATGAATAGATAAAAATCCATCTGTTTTTTATCTGCATGTTTCAAGGGCCAAATTTGTGTCTTTTGTAAAAAATGACCTTCACCATACAAATTTGGACCAAGCAGCTAGAAAAATTGACCAGCCATTGGGTCATAAGTCAGTGATGGGTATAGTTGAGAAACTTTCTGTAGTTTTGGCTCTGAATAATCATGAGATGCAGATCACTCACACTGTGAATAATTAAGAGCTGAAGATGTAGTTCAATGAATGTATACTGGTTATCATAGTTCACAGGTTATTGATTACATGATTTAATCAAATAAAAATATATCAGGAAAACTTGGGGGTGGTGGTGAAGTAGTACAAATGTTTGGCTTTCTACAAATAATAATACACCTGAAGATAGTCTTGGAAATTTAAGACTGATCTAGATAAATGTCTGGCTGGCTGTCTCTGGCTCCCATGAGGCCGTGGGCACATAGGGTCTGCAGTGTGGGGCGCTGTCTCTGACTATCGCAGCCCTCATTGCTCTGGAAGCCAGCTCTCTCTGTTTCTGCCTCGGTGAGAAGAAATAGAGCCTTAGGATGAGGAGAAACACAGAGGCCTTAAGGAAAAAAGGGAGAACTCACAGAGCACCCCAGAAAACAATAGCTGTCACTGCTGAGGAAACTGAAGACAGATGTCCGGAACACGATTTCTTTCCGCAAGCAGTGCAGGCTCAGTGAGGGAGAAAAAGACGAGCTTTCGAATATTCATCTCTTTGTTTCCTATAAGGCCTCTGTCCCTGCTTTGAAAAAGAACCACAAACCAATGTGTTTCCTGCATTTTTCCCCCTAAATATGTCTATATATGTGAATTGTCACAGAGAAAATTGATTTTTTTTGTTTCTAATTTTCAGTAATAGTAGATAAAAAGAAAATGTAGCTATATTTTTGGAAGAAAGCAAACTGAATCTCAACTTCTCTAATCATATGAACTGGGGAAAATGAATTTTTGTGCTGCCTTTTTCTCATTTGTAAAATGAGAATGATTGTAGCGATCACACATTGATGAAGTACAGGTTAAAAGAAGACAGTTTAAAACTTAATTTCTTAGACTACCTAAAATATATTTGCCCCCGAAATACGATAGGTCAATTAACAACATGAGAACAAAACAAAACAAAATGTAAATAAAACAAAATAGCTCAATTAAGAAGAAATGCAGAAAGTAAAGCTCCGAAGTATAAAATCTTGAAAATTAAGTTAGACCTTTCGAAGTTGGAGATTAAAAGAGAAACTGTGTATTATTACATCCCTGGTTTAGATAAGAGCAGAACTTGGTATTTTAAAAAGACTTCTTTATGGAGAACAGATGTTCAAAATTGGATAGACTGTCATCCGGGTACTGGGAGAGAGAAGTTTGAAGCATGAAAATCATGGGAACATTAGGTGAAGGACTGAGCAGCTCTAGTCACCCCAGCTGCAAGGAGCAGGGTTCCTCTCAGGTGATTTCTGCAGGGCCAGGGAGCAGAAATTGGGGCCGAAGTCATCATCCCACACATTCTTATCACCTGTCAGTTTGGGCTGACTGGAATTTCAGCAGCTTAATTTTGCGGTTTCAGAACCAAACTAAGTCAGTCACTGTCTCAGCTGACTTTGAGGATTCATGGATTTGAATTGCTCTGCAACAAAGTTACCCTAGCTAGAATTTTAAGTCCCCTCAAGATGAAAATGTTGGAGAAACCAGATTCCTACTGTCTTATGATAGGATCTCAATGCCAATTTGTTCATTCATTCATTCATTTGTTCAACTTACTTATCAAGTACCCGATAAGTCCCAGTCAGTGATTCAGAGTAAAACAGTGAACTATGCAGGCGTTTGCTCAAATCTAACATGATTATTTAGAGTGATCCCACCCAACCCTGTCAACATTCCTCCACAGTTGACACAGTTGCTATGGGGCCTTTGGGGTTCCCATGGATCAGTCTGCACCCAGCTGCCTTTGTTCAATGCTGCAATACAAGAAGGTCACCCAGGGTTTTTGTTAGGGCGTTGCTAAATACATTAGAGATACCATGTCTGGATCCTGTACAGAAGTACCTGGGTTAGCCCCAGTGGGCTTAAATTTAGATCTAAAGTCAGATGGAGAAAGAGAATGTCAAAACAATAGAAGAAAGATGAAAGAAATTAATGGATGAATTGATGGACAAATAGATCGTGAAGCATACATTTCAGATTATCACTATCTGATTGCAATGTTCCTTTCTGATATTACATTATTCTAGTCTGTTGAAGATAATAAATAAGAGCTAACATATAATGATGGTTCACTCTTAATGTAACAAATTAATGATGGTTGACCAGATACTGTGCTAAACTTACATTATTTACTTTGAGACAGTTTTATCATCATTTACAAATAAGTAAACTGAGGCATATAGAGATTCAATACATCATTCAAGACCATGAAATGGTAAAATAAATAATGGCTCTACACTTAACATTCAGGAATTTGTGTCTAGAGCTGAAATCCTTTGTCTCCTTCAAGTATCCTGCCTCTCTAGTTGGCCAAAGATAGTTGGCAAATGCATTTTTATCTCTTGTGTTCTTGATTGGAATATTCCGTGTCTTTTAGCTATTTTTTTTTCTTTTGAAACAGGGTCTCAATTTATAGTTCAGGCTGGCCCTGAGCTCACAATGTAGCCCAGGAAAGCCTTGGACTCACAGTAATCCTTCTGCCTCTGCCTCCTGAGTTCTGGGATTACAAGCATGAGCCACCACACCTGGCACTGTGGTATATGGTACTGATTGCTGATGGGTGTGGGTCTCCACACCTGGCTTTATTGTATGTGGTTACCAGGGATTGAACTCAAGACTTTGTGCTTGCAAGGCAGGTACTGAAATCACTAAGCTAAATTCCTGGCCCCTTTTAACTATTTCTAATAGAGAATTTCAAGTAGATAAACATAGAATAGTATAGCAAAGCTGTGTATATGCCAATTCTTGAACTTTCTTTGTGTTTTCCTTTACTCTGATAAATCATACTGAAGTTTTACAAATAAATTCCACATTTTTTAACTTGCTGGTGGTTTAATGATTTCATGGTGGCACTGTTGATACTTTAGTGTGTCCCAGTGTTCATGGTGCTTCTTTGATAGTGTAACTGCCTCTGAGCCCTAAATAATCAATCTCATGAATCCAAGGCTTCTTATCTGTTTAAACTGGTGGTGCTACATTCAGACATATCAGTGTGCTAACCACATAAGACAGACTCTTAATGAATGCATTGTAGTAAATTAATTGGATAAAATGAAGTACTTAGAAGTTGTGACCTAGGGAAAAAGGCCAGAAATGTGCTTTTAATTTTTGTGCTGTGGATAGGAGAGTTTGCACTTTTTCTTTCTGGTGCCTACAGATATTCTAAAGGCTTTTTCTTATCTTAAGGAAAATTTAAATTCCCATAACTTATTCTTATAGAGCTAAGATTTCTAAGGATGAAACTTGGAAGCAACATCTGTTAAAATGTTAACAAACGGAGATCAGGAAAAATTTCTCTTAGACTTGGGTTGGGAGGGATAAAATATTGGCAGAGGCTGACATGGACAAAATGTCGCAGTGGACATGAAGTTCTTGAAGCTTGGTGTTTCCAAAGGTTCCTTCCAAGTATCAGTTCTCTTCAGACTCCACATATGGCCCTGGGAATCTCACTTACTCTGATGGGCTACATTAACCAAACAATGGAGCTGACTCTTAAATGTCTAATTCCAGTCCCACCTTTCTGATCTCCAGACACATTAATTCAACTGCCTATTGGAAATGGCCATTCAGATGTCTCATATTTTTTTTTTCAAGCCTGAGGTGTCTAAAATAGAGTTCATCATCTTCCCATTAGCCACCGCTTCCATTTTTCCTGTGGCACAGATGACGTGCCCCAAATTGCCTGAGTTCCAAACCTGGACTCTCCATTGTCTCTTCCTCGCCATTTGCCATTAATCACTGTGTCCTGTTGAACCAGCTTCCTAAATATATCTCCAGTCTGTCTCTTCTCTCTCCTCACTCCCACATTCCAGGCCTTTTTCACTTCTAGACTAGACAATGGTAAAAGTCTCCTAATTATATCCTTTGTTCTCATTCTAATTCATTGTCCTCTCTTCCACAAAAATGGCTCCTCTGAAATGCAAAGCTGCCTGTGTATGGGCAGCTTACAAGTCTTCAAAAGCCCCTTTTGCATAAAGCTCAAACTTTTGAGCTTAATCACCACTCTGCTGATTCTTTCTGGTTTTCCCCCTTACACCCTGGACTTAGGCAGATTCATCTATATGTCTAATGTTTTGTTTTTGTTTCTAATCCTTCTAAAAAGAATCCTATCTATTTTCCTACTGATTACTCAAGACTCTCCTGACTTAGCTCGTTTCCTTTCTATGAGATTTATTAGTATTATAGGTTTGTGACATGCAATCATTACATTTTAGTCCTCTCATATTAGAGAAACTAAAATACGTAACCTTCTGTGTCTGAACAACTTTATTTTTTTAGGGTTTTTTTGAGACAGGGTTTTTCTTTGTGGTTCAGGCTGTCCCTGAACTCAGCCTCCAACTCAAATCACAGCAATCCTCCTGCCTTTGCCTCCCAAGTGCTGGGATTACAGGCTTGAGCCACCATGCCCAGCACTGTGGTATGTGGTACTGGTTGTTGCTGGGGTGAGTCTCCACGCCTAGTATTGTTATGTGGTTACTGGGATCGAACCCAAGCCCTTGCGCTTGCAAGACAGGCGTTGGAACCACTGAGCTATATCCCCGGCCCCTGAACAACTTTCAACGCCTGCCAGACTGGAGAGGTGGCTAGGAAGCAGAGAGAGAGGAAAAGCCAGAGAGAATGGGGTTAAGCAAAAGACTTGGTTTTCAAAGTCATTCCTTCAGTGACCTACTTTTTCCAATCAGGTTCTACCTTCTCACAGCTCATTCAGCTAAAAAAACCCATCAATGAATTTATCTACTTGATGAAATTAGAATCTTCATAATTCATTTACTTTCCTGAAGCTCATCAGCTGGTAACTAACCCTTCAACATAATGAGTCTTTTGAAGGAATATATATATATATACACACACACACACACACACACACACATATATATATATATATATATATATATATATATATATATATATATATGTATATATATATTTTTTTTTGGGGGGGTGGTGGTGGTGGTGGTATTGCAGATCAGACTCAGACCCTTGTGCTTCCAAGGTAGACATAGTATCCCTGGAGCTAAATCCCCTGGCCCTTGAATCCTAACAATAATGTAAAGATTGCTTTTTATTTTGCTCAAATTTTAATGCCTTTATACCTCTTTAGGAACAGTTCTGTTTTGTTTTAATTGGCTTTTGGACATTTTATACATACATTATGATCAATTCAACATTGAGAATTTGTATGTGTACATGCTAACTTTTGATTCTCCCTTTTTTTCTCTTTCCCCTGAACTCCCTACGACATCTACCGCTTGTATACAAGCTTTGTTTCCCTTTTCTTTTTACTATGAAGTTTTTTCTTTCCCTTCTTTACTTTCCCCTACCTGCCCTTTCACTTTCTTTTTGCACATCTTCTTCCTATTCCACATTATTTATTATGCATTTTGACATTCATTTGTGCTTTTAGTTTTTCATACTAGAGAAAAGATATGGCATTTACACATCTGTGTCTTGTTTATTTCACTTATGAGTATGTCCTCAAGGTACATCCATTTGATTACAAACTCAGATTTATTATTCTTCATGGATAATTCTCCATTTTGTTAAAAAAATAAAAAAAAAAAACACACATGTTTTTTATCCAGTCTTCCAGTGATGGGCATTTGTGGTGTTTGCAAGATTTAGTTACAAACTGAGCTACTATAAACATGGGTACATATATATTGTTGTGGTGTGATTCTTTTAATTCTTTTATGGACATACCTAGCAGGGTAATAGCAGGATTAAATGGGACCTTGAGTCCTAGGTTCTTAAGGAATCTCCACACTGATCTCCAGAGAGGTTGTACCAGTCTACATTCCCACCAACAGTGGAGAAGTGTTTTTTCTCCCCATGGTCCCACCAACATTTCTTGTTGGTTGATTTCATGACAGCAGCCATTCTTTGTAAAGTGAGATAGAATCTCAGTACTTTAATCTGCATCTTTTGAATGACTAGCAATGTTAAACATTTCTTCATATGTTTCTTAGCTGCCTTTACTTCTTCATCTGAAAAATATCTGTTCATTTCAGATGCCCATTTTTGAATTGGGTCTTTAAACTTGGGAGGTGAGGCTAACGTTTTTAAGTTCTTTCTGTACTCTGTATAGAAGTCCTTTGTCTGAGAAACAGCTGGTAAAATTCATTTTCCAAAATGTAGGTTGTCTTTTTGCTCTGTTGTTGATTTATCTTGCTGTGCAGAAGGTTTTTAGTAAGATGAGATCCAAGTGGTTGATTCTTTCTGCTAGACTGATCCTAGGGATGTAAGGATGGTTCAACACAGGTAAATCAATAAATGTAATACACTATATTAACATACTTACTAACAGGCAAAAACCAAATGATAATCTCAATAAATGCAGAAAAAAAACCCACTTGACATAATTCAATACCCATTTAGGGTTAAAACCATGCAAAAAACTTGAACAGTTGGTCTTTATCTCAAACTGATAAAATATACTTATGAGAAACCAACAGCCAGCATCATATTAAATGGTCAAAAACTGAAACCTTTCATGCTAAGATCAGGAACAAAACAGGGATGTCCTCTCTCACCACTCCTGTTCAATATAGTTTTGGAAACATTAGTCACAGCAATTAGACGAAAGAAAGAAAAAGAATAAAACTAAGTAAGGAAGAATTTAAACTGTTATTTTTTGATGATGCCATGATATTCTGTATAGAATACCCTAAAACACAGCCAAAAGAGTGCTAGACTTATTAGCCGGATTCAGTAGCAAAGCTGGATATAGGGTCAGTACTCAAAAATTAGTAGCCTTTGTACACACAAATAACAGACTCACTGAAAGAGAAATCAAGGAATCAACTTCCTTCACAATAGCATTCAAAAAATGAAATACCTAAGAATCAATCTAACAAAGGAGGTTAAAGACCTCCACTCTGAAAACTAGAGAATTCTGAAAAGGGATATTGAAGAGGGTATCATAGAATGGAAAGACATTCCTTGTTCCTGGGTAGGAAGAATCAATATTGTCAAAATGGCCATATTGCCAAAACTAGATTCAATGCAATCCTGATTAAAATCCCAACAGCATATTTCACAGAGGTAGAGAAAATAATCCAAAAATTTATCTAGGATGGGAAGAGACCTAGAATGTAGAACTCAGCCTTTTCCAACGCATTCTAGGTAGAAAATGAAGGTGAGTCAGTATAGCTGCTTCCCAGAAGACAACACTACTGCAGAGGCCATAGCTTAATGGTAGAGGAGCATGAAGAGAAATGTACAAAGTGTAGTGGGAAGCTAGAGCAGATTTCCAGAAAGCAGATCTAAAGAAAACTGTGTGGAAGGAGGGGGCTTTGAAACTGGGATTTGAAAATTGAGGAAGATTTCAGGAGATGAAGACTGGGGTGGACATTCTATACCAAAGGACAAGACTGATGGGATGAGGGAAAAAATGTGTGGTGTGTGAAGAGCAGGGGTCTAGATTACCCATGAGCTGGGTGACACATCTGGAAGATGTTGAAAATTGGAATTGTGACCATGTTAAGGAAGCCCCGAATGCCTTACCGACAACAGAGGCCCACAGGTGGCTGTTGAACAGAGCACCGAACCTTCTTTACTTCTGCTATTATCTGCCCACAATAGCATATCGTATTCCTCTTATCTTTCTGTGCTCTGCATTTGGAAAGAAGTTGCAGTGCTATCACTTCTGTTTGGAGAACTTCTTCCCTAACTGCTTTGAAGTGATGCTTGGTTTTTCTCCTTACTGAATCTTTTGGCACAGTGTTTTGTTACTTGAACTTGAGCCACTCTTTTTGTTGTTCCTTTGGGGGCACTGTTATTAGAAACTAACCTACACAGAGTATAGAGTGCTCTGTAAGTATGCTAACTGAAATAAAAGGTGCTTATCAAAACTGTCTAGCTGTCATGTGATTAAATAGAATAATCACCATTTAATATCTGTTATGTCAATTAATGATGCACACCACAAAATATCCTCCTGGGAATATCATATTACTTTTTTAAATTCAAAGATTCATATTTTGTTTATTATTTTGGGCCTGAAGTACATGTCCTCCCATTTAAGCCTAACTGTTTACTTACCTAAAGGTAAATGTGGTTCTTTGGGGTTTTAAAAAACAGCTTTAATCTACTATGACATATGTCACAGGTTCATCCACTTTAAGTATCCAAAGCAAAGGATTTGAGTACATATACTGAGTCAAACAGCCATTACTACCATATGATTTTAGAATATTTATCTGAAAAAGAAACCTGTCCCCAATCGCAGTCACTCCCTGCATTCCTAGCCCTAAGCAGCCACCCTCACTGACTTAGTCTCTCTGCTCTTTGCCATTTGGGTGTTGCTTATACAAAGAGAATTCTATTTTACATGTTCTTTTGTGTCTGCGCTTTGCTTAGAATAATATTTTGGGGGTTTGTATTAGTCACCTTTCTCATCATTGAGACATAATACCTGACAATCACAGTGTAAAGAAGAACAGGCTTAATTTGGCTTATGGTTTGGGGGAATTCAGTCCATGATCAGACAGCTCCACAGCAAGAACTTCATGGTTGTAGAGCAGTGATGCTTAGTGCATGATGATCAGGAAGCAACACAGGAAAAGTTTCAGAGAGAAAGAGCAAGGAATGTCATCTTTCAAGGCCACGCCCTCATCACCTACTCAGATACCCTCCGAAGTGTGCTCTCTTTTTACATTCCCTGTGTGAATTCTAAAGCCAGTCCAATTGGAACACTTTCATAACTGCCACATCCCACAGTGTCAGCAAACATATCTTCCAAATCAAAGATTCTTCTGAGACTTGAGGTCAACTCTTAGCTGTGAACCAATGTTAAAAAAAAAAAATTAAAACACAAAAAAAATCCCATTTAGATAATCCCATTATCTAAAGTAGTTTAAACATTTCCATTCCAAAAAGGAGGAAGGTGAACATAGGGTAAAATGGGACTAAAGCATAATCGAAGCCTGGCAGAGCAAACACAAAGCTCTAGATCTCAAATCCAGGTAGGAAAACGTGAGTTCCAGAGAGATGGAGTAGCCCATCCCTATGGCCACAGTGGCTGGAGCCCATATGCCCCTTTCCTTGGGCTGGTCTTTCCTTAGCAGTCTTTCCCTGTTCTTGGCTTCCCCAACATCCTACGATCTCTCCTGCACGCTGGGTTTGATTCTCACAGCTTCCCATACTACCCTCTCAGGCTCTCAGTGTGGACTTCCAAGCCTTCTTTAGAGTTCTGAGTTAAAGCCTTCCCAACTCCATAATTATTTCATCCAGCACGCTAATAAAACCAGCATTGTGCTATGGTCTGCTGTCAGTAAGAGCAGTGGCCAAGTCTCCTAGACCATTGCTGCAGCAGCCACTCAGTATTGGGTAGCTCAGGACAGTGAAATGTCTCCAAAGGAACCATTTCCCTAGATATCCTCTCTCAAGCAGTAGGTCCAGAGTCTCTATTCTCAAAGGGGTTCACTGCTGCTTCTGTGACTGAGATAGGCAGGGGTTTTACTTGTGTCTTGCTATGCCCAGATTGAGAGGCCCCCCAAAACACCAGGAGCTGTCTCTGATGTAAATACATAAAGGTTTATTCAAGCTCAATCAGGGACTCTCAACATAAGGATGCCGAGCCCTGAGCCCCAGGAGGGTCAGGTTTTTATGGTGGGGATTGGAGGGTAGTGGAAGTTTCAAGAGGTGGGGTAGTCAGATAGGCTAAGATTTTGAAAAAAAAGTACGGGGCCTTTAGGTGTTGGCTAGCCAGGGTGTTTCTTTGTCTCAAGCAGTAGCCTCTTTATCAGGACATGAAGGGAAACTGTCAACAGTCACAGCCCAAATCTTTAGGCTTAGCCCTATCAGGGAACAGAGGCCTTGCTGCTCTGGCAATTGGTCCTTGCTAGTGACATGAGCCCTGGTTGGGAGTTACTCATGTTGTAAGGAATTTGGGGCATTTCTTGAAATGGAGACTTTAGCTCAGGGCAATCCCCCCCCCGCCCCCATTTATTAATGGAGTTAAGTTAGTTAGGCTAGGCTCTACAGTTTGACTTCTCTTAAGGCATCTTTATTCATGTCTTTATAAAAAGTTACCCTGATCCACATCTTCTAAAAAAATTAATGAACCCCAAAAGCATGGAAATAAAATTAAAATTTTATAAATGGGATTTTGATTATACAACAAATGGAGTTTTTTATTACCTTAACTGTGAGAGAGTTGGGCCCACTTCCCCTGAAGTGTCAGTTGTTCTGTGCATTTTCTAAAATGAAAGGAATAAATTCAGAGTTAGTTTTTGGGGTTCACTCTCCCCATGAACTCCTCACTTTTTCTCTGTATCCAGGGCTTACCTCGGAAATTCTAAAAGATCTGTTAGAGAATTATAGTGTATCATCTTACCAGCTCCTGAGAAGTTTTAAGGTATCATGCACCAAATACTGAAAATACTGTACGGATGATTTACACCTTCTCTTTCTGATTTTGTTGAGATCCTGAGAGTTCAGAACAACACTGAGATTTCATCTCACTCCACATAGAATGGCTGCCACTTCAGAATTAGCCAGCAAAAATGTTGGGGAGGCTGTGGAGAAGAAGGAACACTTCTCCACTGTTGGTGGGACTATAGACTTGTATAACCCCTGTGGAGATCAGTTTGGAGATTCCTCAAAAAGCTAGGATTGGAGGTCCCATTTGGTCTGGCCATTGCTCTGCTAGGTATATACACACAAGAATTAAAAGACTCATATCACAGTGACATATGTGCACCCATGTTTATAGCAGCTCAGTTTGTGATTGCTACATCTTGGAAATAACCCAAATGTCCATCAGTTGCAGACTGGATAAAAAAGCTGTGGTTCTTCTACAGGTTGGAGTATTACTCTACCATAAAAATGATAAGTTTGAATCATTTCTACTTAAATAGACATACCTTGAGGATATCCTCATAAGTGAAAGAAATAGGTCACAAATAGATAAATAATCGCATCTTTTCTCTGGTATGAGAAAATAAAGATGTAAATGAATTCTAGAATTGTATGTTATATATTGTGAAATAGAAAATACTCAGAGTGAAATAGGGTGAAGAGGGGGAAAATAATGAGATTATAACAAAAAAGAAAGGAAACAAATTTTATGTATATAGGGGGGTGGTAGGGTGGGTAGGGATATGGGAAAAAATGAGAATTAAGTTGTGTCTTATACTGGTACAATTCCCCATTGTGGAGTGCAATCATGATGTGTATATGTAATGCACCAATAAAGATTTCAATTAAAACAAAAGAAAAATAAAAAAGAATTAAGATGTGAAAAAGTTTAAAGCTGGAGCCAGAAGACCTGGGTAATAATGCTGAATATATATCTTACTTATTTTTAGACTTCAATCAGATTACTTCATCTTACTGTTATAAAACTTTTTTCACCTAGAAGGTGAGGTTTTGGATACCTAATGCTCATTCTTTATAAAATAGGTTCTCACTTACCTGTCTTCTCCCACCCTGATGTTCCTACTGTTCCCTGACATTTGCACCAACATCTTGGTTGATGTGCAGGCTGGGGATGCTGTTCAAAATTCTACAATGCAGATAATAAAGGATTGCATGACACCAGAGGTCAGTGGTGCTGAGCTGTAAATATCTTGCTTCAGCGCATAATCTTTATTAGTATTTTGTCAGAGAATCCTCATGCCTTATTTAATGCAAATACTTTCTCCAAAAAGAAGAAACTCAGTTCCACATTGGTATTTTCTTTATCTATCTTAATGATTTTTTTTTCACTTTTAGAATTTCCATCACTTTTCTTATTATACCATTGATAAGGGTAGCACAATAAAAATATAACCATGGATAATTTATCTTTTGAAATAAGCATATATTTATAGGATAAATTATTTACGGTAATTTATAGATTTCATTCCTATTATCAAAAGTAATTATTGAATATTTTAAATATTCTTCATTCCAAGTGATTTCCCTTTTAAAAGGTTGAATAAAGTTTATTGTTTATATTTGAGGTTTGCAACATCATATTATAGGATATGCAGAAATAGTAAAATGACTACAATAATGTATATTAACATGTTTATCATCTCAAATAGGTATTTTATGTGTGATAAGACAGAATAAATTCTATTTAAAAATTCCTACTCTAATACATTCAGTGCTTTAGCTCTCATTATACATTAGAGCTCTAGACTTGTTTTCCTTACACACAATGTATATGATTTTGCATTCTTTGAGCTATCTCCCCTGACTCTTATCTCACTTCACAATAATCACTGTTTTATTCTCTGTATGTTTTTGAGAACTTCTAAAAATTCTACATATAAATCAGATTGTGCAAAATTTTTCTTTCTGTTTCTGGCTTATTTTACTTAGTGAAATATCCAAAGTCTATCTATATGGTGGAAAATGAAAAAATTGCCTTCTTTTAAAAGGTTGAATAATTTTCAATTTTATGTATGTTCTACTTTTTATCATTTTACTCATTGACAAGCATGAAGGTTGTTTCTATGTGCTTGTTATTTTGAATAATGTTGCAGTGGAGAACAGATTGCAGATGTCTTTCCCAAATGCCAATTTCATCTTCTCTGAGTATATAGCGAGGAGAGAGACTACTGGATCACATTGTGGTGGTCGGTTTGTTAAATTCCATCAGAGCCTCCACATTGTTTTCTATGTTGGCTCTACACATTAGCTGTTCTCCTTGGGGGTCTGTTCAGTAACATGGGGGCCAAAGACTTTGCCAATTTACATATCTGGGTCATTTGAGAATCATTCCTAGTTTTAGTACATTCCAAGTTTTTCTAGGGGCCTAACTTTGCAAGGGATGTCTCAAATGGTTTTGCTCAGGGGAACAGCAAACTTATCCCTGCTCAGTTAGGGAAAGGTCAGCTAAAGAAACAAAGGTAAGCCCTGGGTGGAACAGAGCCATTACGCAGCATAGAGGGTGTTTATTTCCAACACATACTTTCTCTCTATATAGCACACTGTTTTAACATGTCCATATTTCTCCACCAAATCACATACACAATGAATTATTGTCTTTGCCAAAATATAAGTCAGCATAAGAAACACATCTAGAGCCTGTCATTGAAGTCACTTGTGAAAACATTAAGCAGCACCAGGTGCAGGATGGACCCCTTGAGGACCACTACTCAATATGCCCCCAAGGCTGACATTTAACCATTGATGACTTCTTAGTAGAGCCCTCTGACCAATATCATACCAATCGATAATGTTCTTTCAGCCTCAGATCCCCAGAATTACTTCCTCTCTTTTGACTGACCCCATTTATTCTCATTAGTTGTTTGTCTCAGGATAGCTAAAACTAAAGAGCAGCTACTGATGACTTGTAAAAAAAATATGGTACATATCTGTACAAGACAATGTAAATGACTGAGAAAGAGCGTAGGCTTGATTCCATAGTAGGCCTCAGTTGACTGGCCAACATTAAAATAGCATGACTTCTCAGTTTTCATTGTACCTTAACAGGTTGAATAAAGAATAGCTATTCTCCTCCCTTTATGGAGTCTTCTCTCCTGATTGTGTTCAGTGGGCCCTAATTTGAACATATGGACAGTGTATGACAGGCAAAAAGGTTGACTTGTTCAATTGGCATAGGATTTTACATGATATTCTCTCTGTGGAATAGCCACTATGCAATGTTATAATTCTACCAAATAAATCCAACAAATAACTTTTTATGTTACTTATGTATTTAACTGCAATTAGATAAGATTAATTTGATTTTTAGGGATCACATAAATACTCTTATTAACAGGTTTTTTTTTTAAATTGAAATCTTTATTGGTACATTACATACACACATCATGATTGCACTCATGGTAGTAACAGGTTTGTTTTTTAAAGCAGCTTTAACTTTACAAAAAAAAAATGAGCAGAAAGTTGAGAGATATTCCCATATGTCCCTACTTTCCTCTCATTTTGCATTGGTATGGTACCTCTGTTACAAGTGATAGACTAATTCTGATGTATTACAATTAATTAAAATTCATAGTTTACATTGGAGTTTACTCTTCCTGTAATATAATACAATAGATTTTAAAATATGCACTGCTACACTCTGGTTTCTGTTCAGATCATATAAATCTTTCACCTTTTCAAATACACACTGCTATATATACATCATTATAGTGTTTAAAGAGTAGTTCCATTATCCTCAAATTCCCTTATAACCCAGGCATACCTCTTACACTTCCTGGAACTACTGTTTCTGTAGTTTTGCCTTACTAGAGTGTCATACAGTTGGAGTTATACAATATGTAGCCTTTTTGGACAGGCATCTCACATCTAGCAATATGTATTCTTTTTTTAAGACTCATTAGGATTTCTTCTTATCTTTTTGTAACTTGATAGCTCATTTTTTTAATGGTAGAATAGTATTCCCTGTATCATGCAGTTTGCTTATGTATTCAACTATTTAAGGATATCATAGTTGCTTCCAATGTCTGCCAATTATAAATAAGGATGCAGGAAATATTCTTGTGCACATTAAAAAAATTTTCAACTGAGGGATAAATATGTAGAAGTACAATTGCTATATTGAGTGGTAGGTGTTTTTCTAGCTTGGTAAGAAACTGACAAATTACTTTTCAAGAAGACTGTCATTTTGCATTTCAGTTAGTAGTGAGTAAAAATTCTTGATGCTACACATCTACATTGGCATTTATTGATTTGGATTTTAGCTATTCTAATAAGCATGTGGATTTGTCTCATTATTGTTTTAATTTTCCATTGCACAATGACACGATGTTAAATTTTTTTCCATGTCTATTTTTGTCATCTGCATATCTTCTTTGGTGGAACATCTATTCAGATTTTTATACAGTTTCCATTTGTTTTATTAATAGTTTATTGTGTAAAATTTGGATGCAAGCTATTTCATAGATATGGTTTGTTTTTTGCTTGTTTTTTTGTTTGTTTTTTGAGACAGGGTCTCGCTTTGTAGTTCAGGCTGGCTCTGAGCTCAGCCTCAAACTCACATCACAGCAATCCTCCTGCTTCTGCCTCCCGAGTGCTGGGGTGACAGGCATGAGCCACCACGCCAGGCACTGTGGTATGTGGTGCTGATTGCTGGTGGGGGTGAGTCTCCACGCCCAGTATTGTATATGATTACCGGGGATTTGAATCCGGGCCCTATGCGTTTGCAAGATAGGTGCTGGAACCACTGAGCTAGCTCCCTGTCCCATAGATATGTTTTTTTTTTTTTAAAGTATTTTCTTCCAGTCTGTGGTTTAGCTTTTCATTCTCTTAACTTTTGCAGAAAAGTTTTTAATTTTAATGGAGTTCAACTTAACAAATTTTTCCTTGATGAATCATGACTTTGGTGTGGTATATAAAAATTGATTGACAAATCCACTTACATTTTCTCCTAAGTTCTCTCCCAGAAGTTTTATACATTTGCACTTTATTGTTAGGTCTAAACTCCATTTGAGGTAATTTTGTTAGCACTGTAAGTTTAGGGTATAAAAGTGATTCTTCTACTCCTTTTCCTTTTTGTCTTCTTACATGTATGTATCCAGTTGTTCCACTTCCTTTGTCAAAGTTCAGTAGATCAGCTATCCGCTTGTGGGTTCTCTCTTCTACTCCACTGACCAACACTATACGTCTTGATGACTATAGCTTCAGAGTAAGTCTTGAAGTCGCGTGGTGTCAGTCTCCCAAACTTCTCCTTTAGTACTGTTTCAATGCACCTGAGTCTTTGTCTCTCCATAAAAATTGTAGTACAAATTTGTTGATATCCACAAAGTGACTTGCTGGGAATTTGATTAGGATTATTCCTAATCTAGCGATCAAGATGAGAACAACTGACATTTAAACAATATCGAGTCTTTCTGTCTGATATGACAAGGTCACATTGGCCTATTGATGTGTCTGATACGAATGTTAAACTCTTTCTCATTTATGTAGATCTTGGTTTCATTCACCAGTTTTATAATTTTCATCATGTAGATCTTGCATAAGTTCTTAACATTTATATCTGTATATACTATTTTTGGGGTGCTAGTGTAATGTTGTGTCTATTAATACTATACATTAATAATGGTATGAATTCAAAATTCAGTTGTATACAGCTGACATATAGGAATTGAATTTATATATTAGCTTGTGTTTTACAACCTTGATATCACTATTAGTTCTGGGAATTTTTATTATTTCAGATTTTCTACATGTAGAAAATTTTCTACATGTAGAAAATTTTCTACATGGATTTTCTACATAGATATCATGTAGAATATGATCATTTTCTACATGGATAATCATAAAATTTTTGAACAAAATCTCACTTCTTTACTTTCAATCTTTCATCTTTCATTTCTTTTATTGTTTTTGCTGGGAATTATTTTTGATAAACATTTTTTATCAAGTAGAAGAATATCCTCTTTATTTCTAGATTACTGAGATTTTTCATATATTTGAGTCAGTGTTGGGTTTCGTCGAAAGATGCTTTCTGACATAACCATATGAATTTTCTTTCTTGGCCTATTGATGTGATAGATCATACAGATTAACTTTCCAATGTTGAATCAGTGTTACATACTTAAAATAAATTTCACTTTATCATAGTTTATATTCCTTTAAATATTTTTTCTTGAGCAAGCTTGCACCTCGTAGTGACAAATATTGATCTATGCTTTTTCTTTCTTGCAATGCTGTGTTAAATAATTTTCTACTTAAATTCTGTCACTATGACATCCAAATAAATTTTCAATTACTAATATAATCATTGAGGGAAATATCTTTATGTCCTAGTTCATAAGGTATCTGAGTTAAATTACATTTAAAAATCTAGTTCTCAGGGCCAGGGATTTAGCTCAGTGGTTCTGGTATCTGCCTTGCAAGTGCAAGGTCCTGAGTTCAATTCCCTGTAACGACATACCATAATGCTGGGTGTGTTGACTCACACCTGTAATCATGACTCAGCACTCAGAGGCACAGGCAGGAGAATGCAGTGAGTTCAAGGCTCACCTGGGCTACAAAGCCCAGGGTCAGCCTGAACTACAAAGTGAGACCTTGTCTCAAATAATAAAAAAATCTAGTTCTCAAAACCCTGATCAATAGAGAAGTCCTCCAGAAATTATTAGTATTGTGACATTTGCTTTTGTTTTAGACATAAACAACCGATTTTTTGGATATAGTTTGCCTTGTTTAAGTTCATAGTTTTGCTACAGATTTTCTCCCATATTTATTAGATGAGTTGAAAAGAGTCTGTGAACAGGAACTTGCAATACATAGCTCAGTACCAAGATCAGGGGATTGTAATGAATGTTGCTTTCACTCACTTATTATTGGTGTTTGAAAAGTTATTTAAATAAAGATGAAGATAAGGGACATCAAATTTAAAGATGCAGCTTCATTAAAAGGAGAGAAAGAAGTCTGATAGGACATCACTGAGATCTATGTTGTTATAATTCTATTTGATTTGTCTTGATGCCTGAATGTACATTTTTCCTTCTGCAAATGATATACCAAGGAATTATGAAAACTGAAGGCACTCAGGCAAAAACTGAAACCACTCAAGAAAATGACTTATTTAGAAAATGACTTACTTTGCTATGTATAGTCATAATGTGACCAGTGTTTTCTAAGGTCAGTGCCATTATCATTGAGTAGCTATAAGATAAAAGCTTTATGGTGCTCCCTAAATCCAAAACTATGCAATTTTCAGATCTGTAATACACATAGATAGTACAAAAATTTCTCACTCTGAATGTGCTCTACCTTGTTAGCCTGTAATAACAATGGTAGGATTTATAGAGCACCACAGCATGCCAGGTGCTATTCTGATGTATTACAGGCATTGACTCATTAAATTATTGTAATACCCCAATGAGTAAGGTACTATTCTTATCCTCTATTTTATACAGGAGGAACACGAGGGACAGAGAAGTTATATAATGTGTACAAGGTCACCACCTAGCTAGTAGTTAGTGGAAGCAAGATTTATACTCAGTTGACATGAATTCAGAACTTTCTCTTAGGCACTGTGCTACTATGACTTCCAATTAAAGCAGAGATACAATAAAGTATCGTTAATTTCCTTCTAATAAATTCTTTATTTAATCTATTGGCATCCTATAAATATTTTAGGAAAGTATAAAGAGAAAATGAGTTTATTTATATCTTTTTTAAATCATCAATACATGGCTGCTAACTTGTTTAATTTGATGATTTAAAATTTCCAAAGGGAGTTTATTAAGTGACTTAACAGGGAAAACTGGGAATATCTCTGAGTTCAAGTATAGCTGGAGCCAAACACTCAAGTCATGGACCTAGGATGGTCTCCGCATGACTCTCTCACATATATTTCTCCACAGAATGAACCAAAGGGTCTCCTGCGGTCACATCCTCACAATTTCAACAGTTCCAATGGAACTTTGTTCCTTCTTTACAGGTACTTGGGTTTTATTAAAAGAATCACATTTGCTTTTATCAGATCCCAAGAATCAGCTTTATGATTCTACCCAAACCTCTTTAACTTACAAATCTTTTGGATGAGACTAGACTATAAGTACAGCTTAGATTTTGAGCCTATTTTCAAGTTTCCCTTTAGGCAGGAGTATAAATTATCCCACTAACATTGTCCACACTTCCTGTTATTTTATGTTGATGTGGAATTAAAACATCTAGCGATGCTCATATTGAGTTAGCACCCTTAATACACTGTCTTTCCATGGGTTCTGGTTGAATATATTCAGATCCTGGCTCTAAGACAAAAGAGGAAAGAAAACTCTTCAGGGTGCTGAAAAGTAAACCAAATGTATGTGGGTATGATAAAGGCTGATGAATTGACTATCCACAGATAAACAAAGTTTTCCTTCTTTACAGCCACGGTGTTCAACATTACTACCAATTCTTTGGGACAATGTCATGAAGGTGGCCAGCTTTCCATGTACCAGGATATTTTTGCTGTTTTTACTGTTTTAGGGTAAAATATAAATATATGGATTCATGCTTATATTTATAACTAAATGTAGATGGATTTGAAGTTTATAGTTATTTTAAAAATATATACTATTAAAATAATTAAAAGAAACTAACCACTCTTATCTAGGCTTTGAGGGTATACACAGGACCCCAGCCATCCAGCTTTCCCAGATTTTCTCTGGTTCATGTGTATTTTAGGAAGAATCAAAAAGTTATCCTTATGGCATAGTTAATGACTTGTGCAAACATTCCATAGTTAAGCTCAGGATCCTGCTCTACCCTGTGGTTATTTTTTCACTCAGATGGATGGAAACCATCCACACTTCAATAGGGCTATAAAGTGAGCAAAACCTTTACACAAAAAGAATGCTTTTTATAGTCCACTTACTCAGGTGCTTTCCTGAAATCTGTGCACATTATCTTCGATGGGGATTTACTTAAAACTGAAATGAGGGCATGCCTCTTGGTTGGCCCTTCCTCCCATCTCACAGTCTCTCCTAGTTTCCCTGCCTTCCTGGCTCCTGTCTTCCCAAAGCCTCCCAGTGCTCCCTTCCCCATGGCTCACTGACCCCAGTGCCAACTCCAAAGACACTAGCAAGATGAAAATGTGACGTGTCGACTGTCTTTGAGAATTACAAAAAAAGCTTTGACCAACATGCATACTCAAGAGAGGAGATGTTTTCTTTGTTTTGCAGAGTTATTCTTTTATTAAAAGAGAAGCAAATGGATTCAAAATAAGTGAAAGTAAGATCAACTGAATTTTTGTGCTGGTAGGACTTTTCACACCTTTGCTCTCTTCTGCTACATAATGATCCAATGAATGTTTGATCTGCTCTCTTCTTCAGGTCTAAGCAAAGTGCAAATGGTCCTGTCTTCCTTCTGGGTCTTTCTTGTCTCCCCTCTGTGCTCTAGAAGCCTCTGCAAAGACAGGGTTTCCCCATATCCCTGGATATCAGACGCTGGGCACATGGATGTTAAATGGAATCTGTAATTTTCTTAAGTGTAATAAATTTAAATTCACATTTAAGTAAGTGCCTGTGGCTATCATATTGGAAACAACAAGCTTAGATATTCTGGAAAGTAACAAGATTTATCAAGAATTCAAATGTGTTAATGCATTTAAAATGTTAAGAACTATATTCTATGAAAAATGATTAGAAAAAGAGTCTATATGAGTGTTTATCATAACACATTCTAAATAAAGTCAAGTATTGCAGCACGTGGTCATGAAAATTTTGTTTTAGGGTAAAGTGTAAATATATGGGTTCATGCTTATATTTATAACTAAATATAGGTGATTTGAACTTTATGGTTATTTTTAAAGTATACATTATTAAAATAATTAAAAGAAAATAACCAAAATATTGATAACTATTATAATATAAATTCAAGTGATGTTAGTTTCTTTTGATATTTTTCTTGTAATTTAAAACTTTCATACAATGACTGAGAATATCCTAGTAAATGCATAGTCAAACATATTACAGAAGTCATGGAAATGAATTGAGAATTTACACTGGATGTAGACAGTGCAGATTGAGACAGACAGTGCTCTGTGAGATGCTGGTCAAGAGGGATCTGGGCTGAGGGGGAGAAGAGATGACATCAAGTTTCACCTGCTTCTTCAGAAGGTAGAGCTCTGATCTGGAGTTGCAATAATGCTCTATTAACTGACAAAATGATTAAGCACTGAAACGGTTATTACAATAAGAAAATTGGGACTTAGACGAACTGAGTAATTTGTCCTATAAAGTCGAAGTGTCTGACTCCATCATGGTGACTTCGAGACTTCCTGCCATGCTCTGC
Organism: Petromus typicus; assembly: GCA_004026965.1. Taxonomy (NCBI): domain Eukaryota; kingdom Metazoa; phylum Chordata; class Mammalia; order Rodentia; family Petromuridae; genus Petromus; species Petromus typicus. The sequence continues at coordinate 37,039 of PVIR01005256.1, forward strand.
TGTTTCCCAGGTAAGGTCAGGTGAGTGGTGTCCCCACAGCGGGGATCCATGAGATCACCAGGGAAGAAGCCCCCAGCACCCTGCCCTCCTGCGTATCTCATCTCCTTGTCAGTGCAGAGGAACTGCAGATGCTGTTAATGAGTTTGGACTCCGGCCAGCCCAGATTCAATCCCCTTGCCCCCCTCCTGCACTGTGTGACCAGACACTAGCCCCTCCAGCCTCAGCTTTCTTATTCAGCTAATGAGACAGATGATTCTATTATCTAGTCTAAGGTAGTTGTTAATCATAGCACACACCTTAGAGAAGGATTCTGGCCATCAGGAAGGTAACAATATTTAGCACACAATCACCTTGATGCAGTTAGTATAGTTGGTGATGTTTTTGTAACACTGGGATTTAGTTGTTAAGTTTTGTATGACATATTTTATTAAGCAAAGACAAAACTTTCTTCATTGGTTAGTCAACAAACATGCCAAATATGGTTTGAGGAAGGTGAAATAAAAGAAAGAATTAGGTATTAACTATTTTCTAAGGAACATGAGACAAACATTTATGTCAAGTGATTACTATAGAGTAAGGTAATAAATTCTGTGATGAATATAAGAACTGACTGCTAGGTAAGCAGAGTGAAGTGACAGTCTGATGTTAGTAATTAATTGCAAAAGGTGTGAAAGAAGGTTAATTTTGATAAAATAATAACTGACAATCTTTTTGGGTATAAAACTCAGCTTCCCATATTCTGTCAAATTTTCTCTTCATCGTGTTATTCTGTCCTCTGCCTCATGATGGTGAGTGATAATGACAACATGAACAAGATCTGTTAAGATACTATTCAGAAAGAATAGAGATTCGGGCTTCTTCCCGTGTGCTGTGTAGGAAGACGCCTTCGTCAGTTGTCCCTGAAAGGGCTCTGCTGTTGTGTATATTTGAGACACAAGTAATGCTTGTGTTTCCTTGTTAAAGTCTATGCATGTAAGGCAATATTTATGGCTTCTGAAACTTGTTAAGGTTTTTAATACACAATTTCCCAAATAAGAGCAACATTTTTTTAAAAAGACCTCTAAGGAGACTAAGGGACTGAACTCTGAGGGAGTTCTAATTTAAGACCTCTGCTATCTAGTCTTCTACATAATCATCTGCACACTTTCTGAAATACTCTTTTTAAAAGAGAGAAGTCTGAGGCGTGGGGTGAGTATGGAGCTGTCTTACATATTTAGGGTTGTTTTGAATGAAAATGGCCCAGATTTAATGTGGTGGTAATAACAGGGGAGAATCTGAGAAGTTAAGCAGTGCCACACAGTAAAGGAGCAAGAGATCATGGAACTATGCAAAATTGTGTTGTTTAGAGGAAGAGAGTGACATGCTAAATGTTTGGGTCATGGCCTTATAAAATTTCAAGAAGATGATATCCTTACAAAGTATTTAGAAAAGATGCATACAATTATTTCAGTAATGTAAATTAGTATACTCAGTTATGTCATTGAGCTTGGTTTCACTCCATTTTAAACTCTTAACTAAAATTTATCTTAGTCTTTTTTTTTTTTTAGTTTTTTGAGACAGTGTCTTATCTTGTAGTGCAGGCTGGTCCTGAACTCAGCTTCAAACACGGCCATCCTCCTGCCTCTTCCTCCTGAGTACTGGGATTACGGGCATGAGCCACCGTGCCCGGCACTGTGGTATGTGGTACTGATTGCTGGTGGGTGTGACTCACCCCGCCTGGAATTGTATGTGGTTGCTAGGGATCAAACCTGGGACATTGTGCTTGCAAGGCAGATGCCAGAACCAGTGAGCGAAATCCCTGGTTTTTAGTCTTTTTAAAAAAAAAAAAATTTCATATCCTCCCAGTATTTTAAATTTTGGTGTCAGCGTATTGTCTCTCAATAAGTAAAGATTCTAAAATCTCTGAAAAAAAAATCTTAAGTAGTTTACAGTATTTAATTGCATGACTGGTTTTCAATGATTCTGTGGTCATGACCTGAATTCTCTTATCAAGCCAAGGGAATCTTTCTGATGTCT
>PVIR01005256.1:39154-73447 GCA_004026965.1 Petromus typicus
TTTGTGGTTCAGGCTGGCCCTGAGCTCAGCCTCCAACTCACATCACAATCCTCCTGCCTCTGCCTCCCGAGTGCTGGGATTACAGGCGTGAGCCACCACGCCCGGCACTGTGGTATGTGGTACTGGTTGCTGCTGGGTGTGGGGTCTCCACACCCAGTATTGTTATGTGGTTACCGGGAAATCAAACCCGGGCCCTTGCACTTGCAAGACAGGCGCCGGAACCACTGAGCTAACTCCCCGGCAGGGCTTTTAGGTTTTAATTAACACCTGATTGGAATTTCTAGGAGATGGTAGTGCCCCACTGAATGATGTGCACATCAAAACTTTAGTTAGTAGCTCAACAATGCTGTTCTTCAAGCGAAAATACAAAAGTACAGAGAGGGCTTGACTGAATAGCTGCAAAACATAGTCCAGGGCTAAGCAGTGAGTACACTCTGATTCTTTGGTGGGATACAAGTGTTGAGGGATGCCCTGAGAGAAATCCCACGCACTGATGCAGAATCTGTCTCTACTGGAAGGAGAGAGGACTAAAGACAGTTATGGACAGAAGTGTTCTGCTGTCTTTTCCCATCTACCACAAACTCACAGTGTACAATGTACATCTCTTATTTTCCTATACTACAGGAGCACAAAAAATAACTAAGGTTTACCTTTTAATTAAACGTAGTACCACTTAGGAAGATGTATGTTAATCTGAGCCCAAATCTGCCACCCTCAGCTTTACAAGATGCTGGCCCCAGCAGAGCCTGTAAAGCTCTCGATAAGAGAAGCCAGGAGCAAGGTGCACGTCCCTCAGCGATAACCTCCTGACTCCGACATTATAGGTCTTTCTGCTGGAATTGAGTTCTACATCTTACTCGATGGGTTATTGTCACAGATGAGTAATGAGCGCACCCTGCCTGAGTCCCAGGGTGCAGGAGGCGGTGGGTCAGGCCACGAGGAGGCCCAGCTGCAGGCTCGGGGCAGACAGATAAAAGGAAGTCAGTTAAAGGCACAGGGACAGTGGTGACTGCTCCAGAGCAGCCACTGGCCAATCCTGCTGGCTGGAGCAGGAGCACATGCATTAATCACAATGTTCCCTGGCTAATGGGTAGTGCGGGGAAAGCGGCTGGACCAGCAGAACAAAGGCAGAGCGTGATGAAGAGCGCACCAGTTGGGAGTTTCCAGGGCGAGTGAAATGAAATAAATGTCAGCAACCAGCAATGCAGAATGGAGGCAGGAGGCATGATGAGGTCGCAGTTAGAATAGCCTCTGTTCCTTCTGCTGCCCTTTACAGATCTGTTTTGTTTGGATGTCTGGTTCCCTTGAAGTCTCCCCAGGAGCTCAGCTCAGTGGATGGTAGCCTAAGTAAGAATGCAGCGGGCTTTATATGAGTTCTAGGAGACTTCTGTTGTAATTTTTAAAATAGTCATTTAGCTCCTTCTGAGATATGACAGGTGACATAATAAACTGTAGGACCAGATTCTTGAATGCAATATGTTTCTAAGTTATTTTGAAAGCCACTTTCAAATTAGTTGCAGTATAGGTTTGTAATTAAGGGGAAAAAAAAAAAAAAAGCTGATCTGTGTTCGCAGTGAATTCACAGCACCACTTGACCATTTCCTCCTCAGGTTTCTGAGAGAGGGAGAAGAGGAATAAGAGAAAAGGAAGGAGAGAAGAGAGGAGAAAACAGAGAGAAGATAGTATGTGTCCAGCACAGCAAAACCTTGGAGAGGAAATTGAAGTTATGTGAACTGTTTCTTTAATTTTAAGATAAAGAAGTTTTTAGGAATAATAATGTGGAAGAAAACAAACCAAATGACACTTTTTAAAATACTCTACAATTATATTGTGCTGAACTATAAGGTGATTTATTTATAATCTTTTTTCAGAAACCCTATTATAATATCCTTTATATTTTGAAAAATAATAGCTGTACTGATTTTTTTTTAAATTTTAAATTAGAAATCACTGGAGAAAAGGAAAGATGATGCATGAAATCCAGTAGTGGGTCCAGCACAGCAAAATATAAAGGACAAGATGCTTCCCATCCAACATGTGATTGACTCTTGAGGGATTAGGTCCAAGCTGGTCAGTGGAGTCGGCTCTCTGTCTTATCAGTAACTTGGACCAGAAGAGGAACAATCTCTCGTATTTCTTTGTCTTCTGATGATGAAATATCAGAGCACTCTAGTGGCCTGAGTCCTCTGTTTTCATTAACTTTCCTCTTTTTTCCTTTTTGTAACTGTCGCATTGTAACATCTCCGTTTCTCATACCCAGACACTGTGCTCAGTGAAGAGGCAGCACATGAGAGACTTTGGACTAGTTATCAGCTGACCTCAGAATTTAGGTCTGAGTTTTTCAAGTACTCACTGTTTTATCTTTGCAAGTGGTTTTATTTTGGGAGTAGAAAGGATCTTCTTTTTGGAATCTGTACAATATAGATTGAACAATAAATAATTTCACTGCATCTTGTTCATTACCCTCAAATACATTTAGGTCATTCATGTGGGTTGGGAGAGAAAGAGGAATAAAAAATATGTTAAGTATACATGTCACTCCTGAAAATTAATATAAACATCATGTACTCCAAACATGTACTAGTTTTTAAAAAGAAAAAAAAAAACAGAATTCTTTGTGAGTCTTTATTGCCTTTCAACAAGAGATAAAGACATCTAGATATAAATCTATCATGAATTAAAATGCTACCTATTCCAATAATAACAGTTACACTGTGGATAGTATATGAAATAAATTATACTAGTGCCTTAAATACAGAAAAAATATTAAGTTTTTAGATTATGCTGTTAAACATTCTAACAACCACAAAATTAACATGTCTATCATTGCAAATTATAGTCTTAAAATGTGGTGTTGTTTTTCTATGATTTCCTTTCAAAGCCTATCATTTCATGGCCACATTCTGATTCTCACAGAGGCCTAAGACCAAGATGAACCACCAGTCCAACTACTTTGCCTGTGATAGTGTATGTACCATGCAAAAAACTAGCTAGATATTGTGCAACTATGGGACTTTCCAGTTCCTGGATCCTGTTGGAATAAATATACAGAATTTGATTTCCATGGCCCTAAACATAAAGGGAATGAACAAGAGTGAACCAGAGAACTCATAGTTATTTTTATTTCCAAAGAGTTATATCATTTACAATAAATCAGGAAGGTCTACTCCAAGCCAAGAAGGAGGTGACTGAAGGAGCACATGATTTGGAAGGTCAGTTCTGTTAGTTAACCCTCAACCTTTGGCAGAACACCAGTAGTCTTAGGTCAAAAGAATATTAATGAATGTTTCTCTGAATGTATAATTCTAATGGGTAGGGTCACTGTAGTGTTATAATTTTCTTACATTTAACTTTTATATTTTATAAGTAGCCAAATTGGCTTAAAAATATATAAAGTGCCTGAATTCCAGAACAAGAAGAGGTATAATATTAAGCCTAGGATTCTACACAAAACTTTGAGACTAACTCAGTCTAAAGATATTGATTATAGATGAGAATCAAAAATGTTATTTACATCCAACATTAAACTAATAATATATGAGTGTTTTCTATGTTAAATCTTGCTCAAGTAGGGTTCATTCTAAGTTCCTTAAAAGTAAATTTTATATTATAATGAAGACTGATAGTATAGATAAAATAATGAACATGCTTCATCATGTATTAAAAACTCATACAACAATTTTAATCATAGTATTATTAGTCATTTATCTCTTGATATTCAAGGATCATATTGGTGAGAAAGAAAATCCAGAATGAAAATAAGTCCAATGCTAGGTGATTTGAGATGAGATTTTCTTTTTTAGAGTTTGTGGTGGCCTGTGCCACTACACATTTTGATGCATTTGAAGTGTTGCTAAAAAGAAACCAAGTTCTTGTTAGAATTTAAAGCACAGGATCCATTTCTGCCTCGCAGCCTTGCGGTTGCACATTCCCTGAAGTGTATCCCATCTGCTTTGGGGAGCTCTCTTTGCAATATGCAGTGATTGCAGGATAAGCACACCATTTTCCTGTCAATACTTTCCTATTAGCCTCCTGGATCCATACATCATCATCTTGCTGGCCTGCAGTTTGCTTATCTTTGTCTCCGAGGCCGCCTTTGATTTATCTAACACCCAAGCTAATGAGGCATGGAGCCCAGGGTGGCTCCAAGGAGAATGTACTCCTGTATGAAAATGCTTAAGGAAGGATCAAGTGATAATCCATTCTGGACTAAAAGGCCTAGCCCTTCAACAAATGTTGTATTTCTTAATCGCTACACTAAGACTGTAATAGCTCCCCCTTAAGCTACTACCATCAGTAAAACCATACACACTAACTACTTGCAATTTACCAAAAGAACTGAAAATTGGATTTTAATTTGTTCTTCAAAAAAACAAACAAAGCCAAAAAATAGTTTCTATCTTAGTAACAGTTATCACCATTATTTGACAGCATTCTTATGCAAGAATAAGTTAGCTTTAATATTTAATTTACAGTAATAGTTTTATATTCCCTCACTGGGACCTATGTTTTTCTAAAGACAAAAATAACAGAAGCTACGTTGCTGTGGCATGGATAAATCAAGCTAGCTATTTCAATAATGGAGGTAATTACAAAGTGTACATATCTGAAATGTACTGAGTGGTTAGGGGTTGTTTAATTAACATAAAAATTTCAATATCATCAGTTAGTGTGTTGGTATCACAAAAGCATTGTTAAAAATGTGTTTTAAAATAGTAATGATTTTCACCTTTAAATTATGCACATTTTAGCTATAGAAACTCTTTTTACTGATACATAATAGAATCTATATCACTGCACATGGGCAAGACAACATAAAGAAGAAAATTATTTATCTTGGTCAATATAAATAATCAACTTAGAAATTTAGTCCCCAAATATTTCTCTTAGACATAATGTCACAATATTATGTCTATATTGATGTACATACATAAACACTTGCAAACTACCCATTCCATTTTGGTGTAAAGAGACGTCTTTAGTAGAGATATTTTAAAAGAGAATTTTGCTGTTTTATTAAACTTTGCAATGAGAAAAATGCAAAACACAGTTTACTTTATGAATCTTTTGCCAGTACTAGGATCACAGTTCTATTCCAGAGTAAATATGAAAGGAAAGAAAAAAAAGGAAAAAGAGGAGAGAGAAATAAGGAAAGAGGAAGAGGTAGAGGGAGAAGAGAAAAGAGAAAAAGGAAAGAGAGGTAAAGAAAGGAAGGACAGGGAAAGAAAAAACCAGTCTACAACTAAATTATGGCAAAAATCCCAGGAGAAGAAAGTCTCACTGCTGTCATGGTGCAACAGAAAATCCTCCATCCATTCGTTCATGCAATGCCCCTGAGGACCCAACCAAGGTAATAAGTTCTTTTATTGGTCACTAACCAACATTATTGAGGACCAGGGTGGAATTTAATGATGTGACATTATTAGGAATTGTTATTGAGATGTAAATGATCTTTGGTTGGTTTATTTAAGTCACATAAAGAACCTAGTTTAGAATGAAAATTACTTATTGATTATTAGAGCAATTAACAGAATAAATTTTAGTGCTGGTATTAACATTTTCCTAAAGTCCAAAACTGTTGCTGCTTAAACTCAGCAGAACACTTAATTGGTCTGGGACTCAAAGATTATCTCCTTTGGAAGATTTATCCTTAAAGGATTTTTTTTTAAAGAAGAAACTAATTACCAAAATCATTCTAAATTATTTGAAGTTTTTTAATTTTTATTTTGGCTTTTTGTAAGGAGGAGAACAAGCCACAATAAACTGGAGCTGCATCAACTTAATTGCATAAGTAAAAGAATGGTATATTCTATTTTTGCTTTACTAAAAAAAAAACCCTTTGAGGTCAATTAAGGTGAAATCTATATTGCAGATTCTCTTCTCCTTTTCCTCTTGCTAATTTCTGTCAGTCAGTCAACATCATTCCTTGTTTAGGGGACTGACTGTTTTTAACTCTAATACTTTCTTTTACTTGTTTTTATTTTAAAATAAAATCAATTCCTAGGAAAAATTCTTTGTCAAAATTATCCTTTCTAAGACTGTCAAGAAGGGCTAATGATGTGCAAAGGCACAGAACAAAATTAATTAGATACATAATTCAACACTCAACTCTTTGAAATTTAGCTGAATTGCTTGGATATCACAGGAAAAGGTTATTTTTTCTTTATTTAAATCCATTTTATTTCACTTAGCTTTGTCTAGGTGCACTTGTCTACCATGGTAAAATGTTGACTAGTCTACAAAGAGATTTTCTAATTGGCCTAATCTGTTACTTGACATCATTATTACAGTCTTAAAAGTGCATTAAAGCCAGATGGTATAATTTGGTCTATATTATTTTATTAGTTTTATCATGATGCCATAACAAAGTAACTTAAGACAATAGAAATATATTCTCTCAGCTTTTGAGGGTAAATGTCAAGACGTCAGGAAAGGTATGCTTCCTCTAAGTTCTTGTCTTTCAGATTCTAGTGGCTTCCAGAAATTCTTGACTCTTTAGTTCACAGATATATCACTCCAAACTGTCTCTGCTTACATATGATCTTATATGTGTGTGTGTATCTTTCTCTCTCCATACACACACACACACACACACACACACACACACACACACGACACACACACACACACACGGTCTAGCTATGTAGTTCAGGCTGGTTTTACACTCACTACATCACTATGATCTTCCAGAGTGCTGGGATTACAGGTATACACAACCATGCCCAGACCCCTTTTCTTCTTATGATATAAGTTAGACTCAGTACCCACTCTAAGCCAATACAACCTCATTTTAACTCGATTATGCTTACAAATCCCAATTCCAGATAAGTTCACCTTTATAGAACTAAAGAATAGGATTTGATCATGTATCTTTGGAGGACATGGTTCAAACTACTTACAGCCATATGGATAATAATCCTCATCTTCCTCCTGCTCTATTAATAATAGCTGCTGTTTAGGGAGTGCCAGACACTCTCAAAGTTAAAAAACAATGCAGGAGAGGTAGTATAATTACTTAAAGAATGTGTTTATATTTCTTGGTGAAGGTCATAAGACTTAAAAGTGGTAGAAATGGTATTTAAATCAAGACATTTTCTATTGCAAAGCCCATACACTTCTCTTGATGTGGTCTTTATGAATTAAAAGGAACATAAAGTGCTTATACTTGGGATTGTAGTGGACTCACTCTTCAAGTAAAGGTGAGTTAAACATATATACCAAACTTTCAGATTTAAGAAAAGAAATCATTTTTTAGTCAAACCAACAAAGGAATGATACATTCACAAAGACAAACTCCAAAGTTGCAGATACTCTGAAAAACAATGGATACCACCATCTGTTACATAAAATGGGAAAGTTTCACCAAATGCGCACTTTGTTGCTCCAGAGTAATCACATACTGAAGAGACATCTGTCAAAGAACATTTTTAAAGCTCAATGATACATTTTAAAAGTTTGAAATAGTTCAATACCACTCTGGAGAGGTCTTCAAAGATAATTTGAATGGTGAGTATGCTGCTCATGTGTCAGTCAGCTTTCTGTCAGTATAGCAAACATTGGAGATAATCAACTTTTTATTTTGGCTCACAGAGCTAGAGGTTCCGGGCTTTGATGAAAGTGTTAGTTGGCAATGGCAGAGAGTAGGTGGCAAAGCAGTGTTGCTTATCTCATGGTTGAGGAGGAAAAGAGAGAAACAGGAAGAGATTGAAGTTCTCTGGCCTATTTCAAGGGCAAGGCCTCCCCAACAAAGGCTCCATAGCCTTTCAATAGTGCAGTGTAGGGGATCAAGTCTCCGTCACATTGATCACTGTGGGACATGTATTGTTTAGCATATAGAAATTTCTATTAGTACACGTGTTGTATTTTCAAATTGCTTTAATGTGAAATTACTAATTGAGTATTATGCTTGCTGAACCTTGAATAGCTTCCTAAAGAGACTCAGAGTTTAATTTTTTTCTCCAGATGAAGTGCAGTAAAATAAGTTTTAAGATTTTTTTCTACTATTTATTTTTCACATAATTTGCAGAAGCAGTCAAATATTCTTACATTTTTCACTTATTTAGACTAAAATATTCTTAAATTTTTCACTTATTTGGACTCTTAGTGAAAATGATCATTTAAATCTTACATGTGTTATAATTTATAAATATTTTTTACTTATTTGTATCCTTTGGCCTTTGGTGATAAGTGATAAAGGAGGATAGGTAGCTTTATTCCTCCTAATTTGCAAGAACTCTCTCTACATTATGAATCATAGCTATTTATCTGCCACACCTGATGCTTAATATTTTCCCACTAAGTATGTTTATAAAATAAATTTTCTCTCTGTCTCTCTGTCACTGTCTCTCTGTCTCTCTGTCTGTCTGTCTGTCTCTCTCTCATATATATTTCCATTTTAATTCTTTCTTTTTCTTTTTTGAGACAGTGTCTCACTTCTGTAGTTTAAACTGGCCCTAAGCTCAGCATTGAACTCACAGCAATCCTCTTGCCTCTGCCTCCCAGGTGCTGGGATCACTAGCGTAAGCCACCACGCCTGGCACTGTGGTGTGTGGTTCTGATTGCTGCTGGGCGTGAGTCTCCAGGCCTTCCATTTTAGTTATTATACATTCAAAGTCATTGCTTTGTTTCTTTACAGTTCTCCTTTTAAGGATTTTCCACACTTCAAGATTACTTAAATATTTACCTAATGTTGTGGTTTTTATCATTATCATCATGTTTCTTTTTATAATTATTTTACATTTTAATATTTGATTCATGTGATTATCTCCAGCCCAAATTCTCATTCTCACTAAGCACCAAGAAGAAAGGCTATTTTCGTTGAGTAGAAACTGTGACATGCCTGACTCAAGCAAGACACTCCCGGCCAGGGAAGTTACTGCAGCTTCTTGCGGAATCTTTCTTCAGCCTGCGTTCAGTAATCTGAGCTAAAATCCATATGCTGTCAAACCACTCTCGCTCCCCCATCTCGGTTTCTTCATTATTGAGCTGTAGAGTACTCACTTGTCTCAGATTCTTCAGACATTCTTGCTCCACAGGAGTGTCCTTTAATTGTGCCATTTGATAGTGAAGACAACTGTGTTATGTTTAACAGAAAAGAAGAAGGGGCATTTCCAGAAGGCTCTGTAGCTTTCTGCACCTGTTTGCTAATCTCTAAGTAGAGATAACAATAATATTCTAAGGCTGATATGGAATAAATGAAGTGATTCATGTAAACTAAGTGCTGTTAGAATTACTATTGGTGTTTTAATATTATTTGTATTTCTTTAAGTCTGATAAAAGATTTGACTTTGGGGAGCTTTCAATATCCACTAAGTTGGGGCTTCGTTTTATATTTTAATTATCCACACTAATTCTACTTCTGTTAGGAGGATTAATATAGACCATATGGGACATTTTTATTTAACCCAAGGAAATGTAAATGTCTTTGGAGCAGCTAAATGAAGAGTGGCATGATAAAGAATAAACAACTTTTAATGCATTTTGGAGGACCCAGTTATGAAATATTGTTATGTAAAATTGCTGAGATGGAAAATTGAAACAATGGTTAGGAAGTGACCCTAAAATTTACAAACAACCTACAGTTACTGAGGGAATCAATATATTTTATTTTGTATTATTTAGTATCTTAAAGTGTATGCTTTGCATTACATGGTTGAAAATACATATCATAATGCAGATCGCATTACAATTTCTGCCTTATTCATTTCTATATTTTTTAAGAATTGAGTTGCAAGATTGAACCAGACTGCTTAATCATCTTCTTAAAGATTAATAATGGAAAGGACAAACCTGGTGGAGAATATAAACTACTTCATTCACTGGAGGATACACAAATTCTTAATTTTAATGGGAATTTTATTTGAGTCAGCAAAAGCATACATGGGCTTTGTTCTGTGAACCAATCTAAACACATTAGGTCAATAGCAGACAATTGAGCAACTGTCACTCTTCTGTAACTACATCCATCAGGAAAAAAAAAAAAGCTGTAATTACACACTTCCATAGCAGTTACTTAGTATTCTGAATCTACAGTTATTATAGAAGGACACTGTCAGAAGTGGGCAGTGTTTGTTAATTTACTAAAAAGCTTCATTGCCTTTTATAATAATGCGGAATAAAAGCAATTGTCATAGATCATTCTAGAATCTTAAAATTGAATCACTGCACCAGGAAAACCTTAATTGTGTGTGTGTGTGTGTGTGTGTGTGTGTGTGCGTGTGCGTGTGTGTGTGTGTGTGTTGTCTCTATGTGTGCTAACTACTTAAGATATGGTCGCTTTTTCTATTGCTTAAAATTAAGTTTATTTTGAGATGTTTTTATTTTTTCAGTCTACATAGTAGCCTGAATTGGATGAAAAATTGTTCCATGTCAATTATGGGCATTATTAATTAAAAACCACATGCTTAGCAATTAGCCTGTAGGGTCTATCCTCCTGCCAGGACAGGGAAGACTCCCTGGATAGAAGACATCACACTGACTAAGCTGATGCTCTCTATGCTCTTAGCCAAAAGGCCAAGCAGGAAGGCAGCCAATTGGCTGGAACTTAGCTGTCCATCAAATGGTTTACTCTTGCTAGGAGTGTGGACCAGGGATCATGAGGCTCTCTGAGGAAGCCAAAGGCAGGGGAAGGGTTCAAAATCTAATGAGAAGAAAGGTCATTTAAAATGCAAGTAATGGTAATACAACTAACACATGACAGCAAAGGGTTTTTTATTGTTTAAGCATTTCAAGGTATGTAACTGGTAAGAATTACAAACAAATTTATGTTATTAAAAGCTCTTCTCAGATAGCTTCTGCTTGAAGAATTAAGATCTAGATTATTTTGGGCCTTCATGAGTGTGTACTGCTGAATGTCTAAGGATGGGCTGTTCCTCTCTTCCTCCCACCACCCCCAATTCCAGTTTTGTCCCAGCTCCTCCCCAGGGCCCGGTGTGACTCAGTGAAGACTGTTTTTCAGCTTAGCAGATCCTCAGAGAAGCCAATGAGCACTGGTATCACTGATAACGCTCTCTGGTCTGTGGTGGACATGTGATCAAGTTGGGCCCATGAGATACAAGGAAAGGTTTTGAGTCCACTTTGGGGAGAGAATCTCTCAACTGGAAGTGAAAGACATCTGTGCCCCAGTCTCGGTTACTGCTGGCATCCTCACTGCAACCAAGAGCCTGAAGACGAGGCTTGCCCATCCTGAGGGTGTAGGGCCAAGAGAAATGCTCACCCGCCAGCAAGTGGCTCCAGCTACGGAATGCCTTAAACTTGCCCTGTCTCACACTCCTAAGAGGGAAGATAATATGTCTCGTTTTGAAAAGCCTGTTTGAGTTGGAAGTTCTGAAAAGATATTAACTTTTATACCATCTTATAAGGAAAAGACCCTCCTTGAGGGTAATGTGTGCTGCATTTTATGCAGTGTATTAATTTATTTTGTGATGCTTGTATAACTATGTCACACAGACATGTTTTAAAAGCTGCCTGCCTTAGCAAGGTTCCCGTCCCCCAAAGAAAGAGAAGCATCTAGACATTCATGTCCAAGAATTAACTCCACCATATGGATAAGTTTAAAACTTATTCAATTATCTGATTTTTTTTCATTTTTCTGGAAATAAAAAAGAGCTATTCATATTTCTTTCACAGAGATATACTTAACAACAATAAACAATCTCCATAAATTTTAAAAAATAAAAGCTAAAATGCAATGTCCTATAATTATACAGCATCTTCCTTCGTTGGATAGCTGAATTCAACACTTAATACCTGTTTTATATCACACACTTTGACAAAGCATTTTAATTTTTGTTCATAGCTGATGTGATCCTGAAATTCAAAACGGAAAATTCTTCAAGCACTCTGCTCAGTTCTTTCTTTTCCCTCAAACTTTAAGAGATCATGTGGTTTTAAGGAAAGGATGAGCGCTGGAGCAATGCAACTGGCTAGGAAAATTGCAAAGCTGAACAGCTTCCAGGGCAGAAGCGCGCCAGGCTGGAAGCTCATTTGCATGAACCTTGGTCCCCTGGCAGCCATCCCAGCCACCGGGAGCAAAGTCTTCCCCTCTCCGCGGGTTGGTGACAGACTCCCAAGGCTGACCTTTTCTTATTGCAAATCGAGGGACCGTGTTACATAATCTGTGCTGCATAGCAAATTGAGGGTCATCTGCTTACGGGAGCGAGGCCTTGAGGCCGGGTTGAAGCGGCCCCTCTGGGTGTGTTCCTGCTTCCTTCCTCCTCCTCCTCCGAGATCCATCAGACCGCACGCTGCACTTGCCTGTGTCTGTAGCTCTCGGATTTGCTTGGGGAAGAGACAATTCTCTGAAATTAGGTAAAGTGTAAGAGGACTAAATTTAGAGCATCTCATTCCAAAGAGAAGTAGACTTGTTTCAATATCAGCTGTGAGGATATTTCTGACAATTTACACACACACACACACACACACACACACACACACACACACACACACACATATATTTAGTAGCAGGGAAAAGTGAATACATTATCAGTCCACATCTTCAGGAATAAAACTTTAGATAATTTTTATTCCTTAGCTTGGCCTTTAAATACTTACTGAACCTTGACTTTGTGTCCTGTCTTGTGCCCAGCGCTCGAGATATATACAAGGATGGCCATGGTCCTTGCTTCCACTGAGCTTCAATTTGGAGGGAAAAGCAGAGAGTCAATCGCGTAGCAAATACAATATTAGCTTGTTGAAACGCTATGACATATAGTTCTACGGTGCTGCAAGAGCATAGAGAGACTGTCAGTCAGGGTTTCTAGAGGAGCCAACAAGGGAAAAGGAAGGGAAAGTCTAGGGCCGGAAGTGAGCGATCTTCTGCGAAGGCACAGAAGCAGGGAGGAAGAGTCCCCTGAGGAGCTGAAGAAAAGCAGCAGGTCAGGAGGACAGTAGGTGGGCAGCAGACTGAGCCTGCTGTGAGGCGGCCACCCAGACCCTGGGGTGGGACAGGCCAGTCTAAGTATGTCTGATCCTAAGAGCACTAGTTAGGTAGTTTTCTTCAGGTGGAAGAAGGCATGTGTGAAACTCAATTTTAGTTAGAAAACACCATTCAAGATGCAAAATGAAGAAAGAAGTGGAGGAGACAAAGAGTGGAATTCTAGGTATTTGTAAAGCTTTACTCACCATGGAAGTTCTCTTGGCCAGGTCTTTCCTTTCTCTCACCCTCCAAACACGACTGTACTCTAGACTGTTTCCATGTAGAGTCACTATCTTGATGATCTCACCCAGTTTCATAATTTTAAATGTTATTTATTTCCCGATGACACCAACATTTATACTTCAATCTGAAAAATTTCCCCGCACTGTCAAACACCAATGGTTCCTTGACATCATTCCTGGAGTCAAAAAGATACCAATTGAATGACTGGTGCAAAGACAGATCTGCTGACCTTTCTCAGTCTTGCTTCTCCGATGATTTCTAAAGTAAGTATATGCTATTCAGGGATTCCAGCACAGCTCCTTGCAGTCATCCCCAATTCTTTTGTTTTTCTTACACTTTATATCCTAACCATCCTCAAAATCATATCAGAATCAGGACACCGTTTATTACCATTACCTTTGTCATGGCATGCCCAGCAACATCTCTCTCACTTAAATTGCTCTAATCCCTCTCAATGCTTTTAAAGTTTCTCTTCCCATTCCTGCCTCCTGACTGTTGGGAACTGTGGACAACCAACTGGGACTTAGGACTTAGTTACTTGGACTTTCAGGTGTCTGCCCTGCCCTGCAGGATCAACTATGGGATTATTGCAGACATCTGCCCCACCCTGTGGGATTTTAAACAAGGATTACTGCACTAGGATTATTGGCTGTAAGATTTACTAGGATTTAAGGATGTCTGCTCTGCCCTACGTGATCTTCAACTACAGGAATTACTGTGTGATGCCCGGTTTTATGCATGCTAGGATTATGGGTGTGAAGGCTTGGTACCAAATAAAGGTGCAGCGAGCAAGCTCAGGGGATTGCTCCTTTTTGCTTGTGTAGTAGTTGGCTTCTACTGTTGCTGTTCAGAGTAGGAAGAGTAGAGCCTGGGTTCTGCTTTTTCCTCAAGGTTCTGTCTTTGTTGTTTATTGTTTATTAATCTTTTTACTGTAGGACTCACTGGGGACTCCCCTTACTCTGTCTCCCACAACTGACAACACAGCTGTCAGAATTCTCAGAACATGTAAGCTTGATCACCTGCTTCATGCTGGACACCTTCCAATGGCTCCTCACCTCACCTGGAGCAGTCACAGAGTTGTCGCAGTGCTCTTCAAGGCTCTAGTATTTTTAAATCACTGCACCTCTTGCACACCCTCTTGCTTGCTCTGTTCTGGCCACAGCTGCCTCTTCCCTTGGAATATCTGAAGCATGTATTTCTTTGGTAGGTCTTTGAACTTACTGTTCACGTGGCCTGGGACTCTTCCCCACAGTCCTCCTCTCACCTACTCCCTCAGCTTCTTTGAGTCCTTATTTAAGGCTCCTTTTTCCCATGTAACTGTCTGAGATCACCAGTAATTGTAGCTCTTTTCCTCTCCTGACATTCTCATCCCCCTTCCCTGCTTGATTTTTCTCCATGCTCAATTTTTTTTATCACCTACCAAATTCTGTGCATTACATCGTGTGCCAACTTTCTCTCTTGCTGTGAACTAAAATGTGAGTCCCACAGCCACAAGTATTCTTGTCAAGTGTTCTTTGTTGCTGTATCTTCAGAATCTAAAAAAAAAAAAAATGCTTGGCACATAGTAGGCATCATATAAATGTATGTAGATGAAAGAATTAATGTTTGCATTTTTATCATTTAGGTGACTGATATATGTTAAATGTTCAGTGAATGTTTCTTAAATGAATGAATAGAATGACTTACCATGCACTTTGATGGCTCTCCTTTGACTTGTGAAATACAGTGCTTAGCAACAACTTTTTATCAATTCATTTATATAGTGTGTGTCCAAAAATATTTTTGAATGACAAATAGGTGACTTATCTTCACTGCCTAGCTCCCATGACTGATAATTTATTTGAATCTCTATACAGATTTATTTTCATTTCATTTGTTCATTTATTTTCAATGGTCCTTACAAAGCAGGAGCCAGCACTCATTTCTACCCTGAGTTTCTTGAGCCCCAAATCTAAGAAACTGCAAGTTACCACAGGACACAAGGCTGACTGATTGGGTGAGTGCATGAGTCCATATAAATAAAATGAGGCAACTCTCCTGAGCTGATACCCACCAGCTGTCAACTTGCTGCACTAAGTCCACAGAACTTCCCTTTCTTGTGTTTCCTGAGTGCAGGCTAAGTTCTCTTCTAGGAAGTCCAGTATGGACTGATGACTTTTTCTCAAGAAAGAAAACCAGAAGGAAAGGACATCGGCAGCAGAGAGAACTCTTTCTCCAGTAAATTCCCAGAGGATGTTCCTCAGAGTCCCTGGGGCAGAGCAGGAAATATAGTAGAAGCTGTTTAAAAATGCATCTTCCAGGTACTGGCCCTAGACTTCTGTGTCAGCATTCGAGGAGTAAGTGATGCCACAAGGAAGTGACTGTGTAACCTCAAAAGCATCTTCATTATTCTCATACTAAGATTTCAAAAGAAGCAGATTTTCCGACTGAAAGTGAGGGCTGATTTTCTGCTTCACCAGGCCACTGCCTCCAGGTGCTGTCCATGGTGACAGAGAAGTTTCTTCAGCCTCAAAGGTAGAAAAGTCCTTAGAAATTCATCATAGAGGACCATCTCCACTGGAGGTTTGGTTTCTGAACTAAGTTGCACACAAAATTCCGTTCTTAATATCTACAAAGTTAAAGGTCAGGGATTTTGGATTCCATCTAAAATAAGCTTTAAAGGAAAGAAAAAGCTTTAATAACTACAAATGAGTTTTAAGGGACAGAAATATTTCTATTCTGAATTTAAAGTGAGTGATTTATGATCAGTGAGAATTTAAGACTAGAAAATAGACTTGCATGATGAACAGAACTCGAACCTTTGTGCTTGGAATAAGGAGGGGGCCTGGCCATATTCTGACTGTAAGACTTATGGACGGCATTGATGAGCCCTGATGGTAGACCTCATTCTCTACCCACTGGATGAATAGAGGAAACTGAAAAGTATAGGAAAATGGATTTAATTCCAATATTATGTATATTTTCCTAATCATAAAATTTTTAAATGCTCATGTGAATTTTCAAGAGAGAAAAGTTTATAATTTCTTTCAGTGAACATCTTTAAGATGGGATAAATATGAACTTGTCTGGGTGAAGGCATAGGCTTGACAGTACTTCAGGTCCTGTCTGAGCCCTAACTTTGCAATCTAAACTATTTCAGGTAATCATCATTTATAGATGATACAAAGATACACATGTTCTATGTGGAGAAACAGTTAGAAATTCAGTGATTAAAGTAATATTTCAGAAGGAGCCGTTTGAGAATTTGCATTGTAGAAAAAATGAAGTTTTGGTTTTATATGATTTTGCTTCATTAACTTGATCTTTGGCAAAAGAAGATTCATGATTTCCACCTACACAGTGGCATATGAGATGGCAGTTAATTATTTATATCTCCTGTTATTATCATCAGATTAACACAGCAGGCATGTCCAATAAGCAAATGTGTTTGACTTTTCTACATTTATTTTCTACAGTCTGGGAACTGATTAATTTTCTGGATTTCCTCCTGTTTTCTGGTATTTTTCTATGATATAGCATTGGGAACACCATCTTTTAAAAAAATCTAATGTGTTAGTGAACAGATTAGTTGATCTACCAAATTAGAACTAGCCATCATAGACATGTTGACTTTAAAAATGTTCTTCTTGGGCCAGGGATTTAGCTTAGTGACTCTGAAACCTGCCTTGCAAGTGCAAGGGCCCAGGTTCATCCCTGGTAACCATATACAACAATACTGGGCAGAGAGACTCATGCCCAGAAGCAATCAGTACCAATATCACAGTGCTGGGCGTGGTGGCTCGTGCCTGTAATCCTAGAATTTGGGAGGCAGAGGCAGGAGGATTGCTGTGAATTCAAGGCTGAGCTCAGAGCCAGCCTGAACTACAAAAAGCGAGACCCTGTCTCAAAAAATATATATATATATATTCCTCTTAAAAATATTTACAAAATTTTTATTTCAATATTAATTTCTCAAAATCTTTATGAAATTTCCATTTATTTTTGTAGAGCTTGGTATGGAGCCCAGGAACTTGCACTAAGCACTCCATCATTGAACTTTACTCCCAGCCCTGAAATTTGCATTTTTACTTTAATACTAACAGTTTAACACATCCAGCCTTAAGTTTGAGGATGCTTTGAAAAACATGCTTATTATTTAATTTAAAAATCATTTATTTACAAGACTTTGATACTAGTATAGTATCTATAACCCTTAAAAACCCTTGAAATATATGTTCAGGAGAGATGTGTAGTCATTTGGATATGGAAATCATATTTCTAATTCCAAGTTGCAGCAAAGCACTCTCCTCTTAAACCTGCTACTTAACCGTATGAAACAAAAGGCAGACTGGTGAAAAGACGGCCGCCCTCTGTAGGGAAATTCCAGGGACTTCCAACCCAGTCTGAACGTGTGTAGTTTTCATGTTGCCACCAGCATCTTCAGAGCTTGGCTTCCAGCAGGGTTCCCGTGTTAGATAAGAATCCGGTGCAGTACCTCCTCTCTTAAGTTTCTGGCAGGTGGATGCTAGATCCTGCCTACTACATACTTTGTAATTAGAAGGCCTCAGGCAATCACTGTCCCCCTGCATCTGTCAGGGAGGGAGGGTAGTGTTAGCATGACTGTGCTCGTTTCTTTCACATCTCACGCTTTTGGACCCAAGCACAGCTGCCTGAAGGGCCTGTGTTTGATGCATGAACTAGAGAAAGACCTCAGAAATGAGTCTAATTATATCAGTATCTGAATGCTTTGTAGAAGCTAGATGCATTATTTATAACCAAGACTGAGCCACTACATAAGGGAAACTAGTCCATCATAGGTACCGCCACTTTTTAAATAGCACTCCTAATTTTTCTGTTTACTGTGTCTAGTACCCCTCTTTTCAATATCTGGATGTCATTTTATAGAAAGCAAAGAGTCTTATTTTTCTGTTTTTGTTAGAGAAGTGACCACAATACTTTGAACAAGGCCTGACACAAAGTTTGGTTAGGATGAATATTAGCTTTTAATATTAACCAGGAAATTAGGATAGTTATAAGCAAATAGTCTGTGTTTAAACTGTTTTACCCAAAATAACCAAGTGAGGGAAGTATGTTCTTCTTTAACTGTACAATGAATAACATTTATTATCACATAATCAAATGTGAGCAAGAATTGTTTATCTAAAGGACTAAAACTTTCTGACAGAAAATTAATTTCTCAGTCTACAATGCATGTAGGTTCGTTTTTTTTTTGAGACAGGGTCTGGCTTTGTAAAAGTTCAGGCTGTCCTTGAGCTCAGCCTCAAACTCACATCACAGCAATCCTCCTGCCTCTGCCTCTTGAGTGCTGGGATTAGAGGTGTGAGCCACCACGCCCAACACTGTGGTATGTGGTACTGATTGAAGCTGGGTGTGAGTCTCTACACCCAGTATAGTATGTGTTTACTGAGGATCAAACCCAAATCCTTGCACTTGCAAGACAGGTGCCGGAACCACTGAGCTAAATCCCCTGCCCTGCATGTAGATTCTTAATGATTACTTTATTGGAAAAGTAATAACAGAATAAGTTATGTCAACAAGACATCATTTCTTAAAGACTTCTTTACAAATCTCAGCCTGTGATTATTTTGACCATGAACACTGTTCTATAATATCCACAGCTTTATCCTGTTAATCTTTTCTTAACATAATTTTGGATCAAACATATTGCTATTAGTGTTGTAGATGATTTGTTATATAGTGAGTAAATAGTCAATTTTCTGAAAAATACTTTATAAATAAGTATCTCACTTTCTTCTAAATGTGATATTGTAGCCCCATAACCATAAACTTAACATACTTGCTCATTCAGAGTTCTTGTCTATAGAGACACAATGAACAAGAATATATTGCTTACTGCTTTATCCCTCACTGCAAACTGTCATTCCCTCCAGTCTTTATTTCATTCATCTACACATTTGGAGTATGACAAAAGTTTTAAAAACTTAAAAGAGAGGAAATTATTTGATACAAAAGAGATCTGAAAGTCCATCTAGCCTCACTGTTTGCATTTAATGAAATTGGAGCCCAGAGAAGTGATGGACCGAAGGTTGCGTCGTTTTTCATGGTGATGTTGGGGCTGAAGTTTCTCCTTGGCACAGGCTAACTTCCTTTGCTTTTCCTTTGATGACTCACCCAGACATTTAGCTGAGGAGATAAGGGAATCTCAGTTAATACTGGTCAGTTTGCATTGAATTGAGTCAGAACGAAAATGATTTTATATTTTATAGAGATTTTGAAGTAATGAACTTAGCTTTTTGTGCCAATCTGAAAAACAGTCTAAGATGGATATAGTTTTAAGTATGGATGGTGCATGATTTAAGAACTTGAATATATATTGCTAAATATTTGTTGCTAAATACATTGCTGAAGAATAAATATCACTATATTTTCCCAATTAATTAGTGACAGTCAGGAGGAATTACAGGAGATGAAGCATGAGGAGGTAGAGGAAATCATGGGGTGAGTGACTCACAACAACTAATCCCTAAAAGTCACCATAAAACTCCCAAAAGGGGCAGTGGGGCTCTATTCAAAAAAGGCATTAGTAATGTGAATGGAGTTGGTGTCTACTCCTAACCTTTGTAGCCTTTACTTCTAACCTTTTAAATAATGAATTCACATGTTTCCTCATAGAGATCTATCTCTTTATTCTTCCTTCTGGTCCTTTATAGCAATAATCTAAGGCTGCAATTTCATTTCTTTGATTTTCAAGGTAAAACTTTACATTTTAAACTCTGTTGTATAATTATTTACATTTCATACTGACATGCATCCTATCACATATTATAAGGCAGTGAAAAATTTAGAAGTTTGATGAAATTCTATCCCTTTTATTCTAAAACATAAGTGACAAAACCTTTATGTTTTAAAATTCACACACAGGCAAATGCAAGTCAAGAATGCTTTGTATAAAGGATTTTCCCCTTAACTTTGGTTATATCTGTCTGGTGAGGATCCAATTGACTAAGGAAAGAGAATAGGTCCCTTGGGTTCCCCAAAACCCTAGAGACATCTTGGTTTACCTCGAGGAGGTCAGAACTTCTTGATGGTTCTATTGCAAAGTGACACAGGAAGCTGATGGAGAAAGAATAATGTGTCGGAGTGTTGGATACAGTTCAAGACATTCCTCTGAATCTTTTTACAAAGAGAAAGATAATATCACTTTATTTTGTTTAAGTATTTCTATGCTCAACACTATGCTAGGAAATAAAAGGGAAATTTGACAGACTTCTTATGCATGAAGAACTTCTCAGAATTATTTTCTGGTAGTTCTACTTTTTAATTTGTTGTGATGTTCTCATAGAGCATTTGGCATTCATGGCTTAGAAATATAATTTGATTGTAGGATAGTAGAAGGTTTAGTAAAATTTATCCACTTGTGGGCCGGGGATATGGCTCAGTGGTTCTGGCGCCTGTCTTGCAAGCACAAGGACCCAGGTTTGATCCCTGGTAACCACATAACAATATTGGGCTTGGAGACTCACCCCAGCAGCAACCAGTACCACAGACCACAGTGCCGGGCGTGGTGGGCAGAGGCAGGAGGATTGCTGTGATGTGAATTTGAGGCTGAGCTCAGGGCCAGCCTGAACCACAAAGTGAGACTCTGTCTCAAAAAAAAAAAAATTTATCCATTTGCCACATTTCTGCATCTGTGTATTATGTGGAAGAAGAGACCGAGACAAGTTAATATGATAATATTTTTACAAAAATATTTATAATACTGCTGAATATAATCTTTAGAAAACACTCGACACTGTAAAGGAATAGAAATAATATCCCTGGTGGTAAAATACTTTGAGTGACAATGAGGTAGCCTCATGTAACATTCTAAACTACGCCATGAAAGGGAGCACAATACTTGAAATACCGTTCACATTTATTTCTCCTTACCTTGCCTTTCTTCTCCGCTAGCTTGTAGCTCTAGCTTTTAAAGTGTCTTTAATTCCTTCTACTTTGTGCTCTTGGGAGGGCCTGCACTTTGAAAATACTTGACATTCAGGAAAATACACTTTATATGTTAAAAATCAATGGTGACACAATATTTACAGCCCAAAGGCCAAACATTTGGAGTGTCTTTATAGAGAGTAAGTGCTCAGAGACCAGCTTTGTGCTACTAAGCTGTAGACATCAAAGAATAATAATACAGCAGTTTTCAACTCGATAGCCTGAATGGGCTTCAACCCAGTGAAGTGAAGTATCGAGCTGCTTCACAGATCTGTAATAGAGAGCCGGCGTGGGAATCCTTATTTTATCTTAATTACTAAGGAGCCCTTCATGTCTCAGAAGTCCCCATGTTTTGTTTCAAAACTTCTACCTGGAGAATGAGTTTATAGACTTGTGTCTACAAAAGAAGGACAATACTTTGAATTAGGTTTTAAGAAGATTCAAAGTGCAGCCAGAAGGGGAATTCTTTTGCTAGCCCCTGCTACACTGCAGAGTTTCAAAAACAGTTGACGGCAGGCCTATGATTTAGTAGAAAGAAAAGAAAGTATATTTGTAACTCCTCTGTCACCTAGGAAATTTAATTTTCCCAGGTTAAGTGCGTGCGAGCGCGCGCGCGCACACACACACACACACACACACACACACGCACACACAGTGTATTTATTAGCTCATTAGACGTTGCATTTTGTGTCTGGGTGAGGACCGTCTTCTGGTTGTTACAATTGACCCCTTATTGTTATTAGATGGTCTTTACTAAATCAGCAGAAAGAGAATGGCAGAATAACTACTACTAAGCTAATAATAATTATTGAAACCAAGCATGCTTATTGGTGACTCCTGTATCCTTCTGCTCATGTGTACCCTGGTAACACTGATGTGCTACTCCTGTCACTGGCATGAACTTTCTGTGACCTATCATTTATCATCAGATGGAGCTCTGCTTGGCCTAATAGGTACATTACATAACAGCTTTCTGGTGGTGAAAGGAATCTGCTTAAACCATTGACGTGGTAAAGTTTCAGGCGGGGTATAGAATGTTCACTCTTTTTACTTGTAAAAGAGACTCAGAGGGAGCTGTATAAACATTCACCTTGGAGAAAACTGTGAACGAAACCAGACAGGGTGATAGCGGAACACTTTGGGAATGACTCCAGGCCTGCAAATATGGAGGAGTTAGAAAACTACTCAGAAATGCCACTAATAAAATCACTATCGCAACAGGGGTCTACAGGTTTTCTCATACACTTTCCTCTCATTTTGTCGATGATGAGATTGATAGTTTCAAGCTCACATATATTATTTATGCCTTTTTTCAGCAAAGTACAATGTTTCTCTGGGATAAAGGACAGGAAGGATGTGTCCTTTGATCAGTGTCTGAGACCTCTAGGAAGCAGTTACCACTAAGACTGTTGCTAGGTTCGAAACATATTTTAAAGTCCTATCCTAAAATTAGACTATCTTAAGTAAGGAGAGTCTTTTGAGTATGTCCACAAGAGCATGTTAAAGAGCAAGCTGTCTCTGGGTTGGGATGCGGTGGGGTCTGCTTTCCAGGGATTTAGAGCAAGTAGCAAGACCACACGCTGATCCTGGAATGACGCTGCCATGAATCCCTCAACTGTGAAGTCCCATTTTCTGTGCTGCTATATTTTGACAGAAAGTAGCATCACCATTGAAGACCTATGGAAATTATAACAGCTGCACATATATGAGGAAAGCTCTTTGGTTGAATGTAGCCATTATGGACAAAGCTTGGTGTTATTTCCCTGGATGCTGGTATTAGGTTATGCTTCTGAACCTTAGGAAGTTCTTTCATCCCAGCAGTCTTTGAACATCATAGGTCCCTGAAGACAGTAGGCCAGAAGCATTTGCCATTGGGTAATTATGTCCGTTTGATGTGCACAAGCAAACAAGAAGAAAAGAATTCACAGGTCGCTGTGCAGAAGGCAAAGCAACTGCAGCCCTGAGGTTCATGTTAAAGAGTCTCCTGAAGGAACTCCTGAGGAATGGGGGAGGTTGGGAGAGAGGCACTGAAGGGCTGATAAACTGACAGTCAGGCTCCTTGACATGCAGGCAATGTTATATTAACTTGCCAGGGTTTCTATCACAAACTGAGGGGCTTAAACAGAGAAATAAGTTTATTGTCTTTTAATTAAAAAATAATTGTATATAAGGCATAGTCTGATGTTTTGATATATGTTGATATCATGTAGTGATTAAGTCTAACTTAAAATAGCTATCATGTTACATTTTTTGCAGTGGGAATATTGAAAATCTACTCATTTAACAATTTTAAAATAGACAACATATTACTCTTAGTTATAGACACAATGTTATAGCACAGGCCTTAACACGTGTGTCTCATTCTGAAAATTTATATCGCCTGCCCAGCATCATCTCATCTCCCTTTCTACTCTGCTTTTCCCCTCTGCCCGACATCTGGTGATCATCAGTCTGCTCTAGTTCTGTGGGTATGACTTTTTAAGATTCCATGTATAAGGGACATGACATAGTATTTACTTTTTGGTGCCTGGCTTATTTTAGTGAATTTAATGTCCTTCAGGTTTGTCCATGACACAACAGAAATATGTCTTCCCACATTTCCACAAACTAGAAGTCCAAGATCGTGGAGTCAGGAAGTTTTGTTTCTTCCAAGGACCATAATGGAAGAAACTGTTTCTTGGTTTGTAGATTAAATCTTCCATGTCTCATCATCCCATTTCCCCTCTAGCTACAAATTTATGATTTGATAAGGACAACATTCACTCGATTTTTTTGTTGTTGTTTTTTGTTTGTTTGTTTGTTTTGAGACAGGGTCTCACTTTGTGGTTCAGGCTGGGCCTGAGCTCAGCCTCCAACTCACATCACAGCAATCCTCCTGCCTCTGCCTCCCGAGTGCTGGGATTACAGGCGTGAGCCACCATGCCCGGCACTGTGGTATGTGGTACTGGTTGCTGCTGGGGTGAGTCTCCATGCCCAGTATTGTTATGTGGTTACCGGGGATCGAACTCGAGTCCTTGCACTTGCAAAACAGGCGCCAGAACCACTGAGCTATATCCCCACTGGACAACACTCACTTGAGATCGGGACCTTCCCTAATAACCCCATTTTAATTTGATCTTCTGAGTATCCACTGTCCAAATATAGCTGTATACTTAACTACTGGGATTAGATGGGTCAGGGGTATTCAGGGTGGTATGGCCATAGACTATAAGATTAGGACCCCAAAACAATGGGGAAGGGATTCAGTTCAACCCATCATAGCGACCTCGGTTGTCTCTGAGATTAATTTTATGGCTGACAGCTAAGAGCTGGATTTGTGTTCCAGAAAATTATGTGAGTGTGTGTGTGTGTGTGTGTGTGTGTGTGTGTGTGCATATGTATGTGCATATGTGTGCATGCACTAATTTGATTCTCCTTAGAATGAGGTTCCTAGTCAGTCTATATTCTTCTGTTATTTTCACACCATTCCTTAACAAGTATATTTTGTTGTCAGTGGTTTGAAGATGTAGTTGGAGCTTTGGAAGAGAAGCTTAGGAAGAACATATTTCACGCTGAGACCTGACTCTCATTCACTCCCATTGCTAATACTGAAAATAGATCCAAGAGGGATTCTTGGCTTCTAGAGAAAGGTTACCACAACATCCTGATCTCACTAGAAGAAAACAGAACTAATTATTGGATATTTTCATTTGTTATTTTTCCTTTGCCTCCTTGTTTTAGCCGGCAAAGCCAGTGTTCTGCAATGTATTGCTGGTAAATATTTAATTTCTATTCTCAGAAATGTGTTTTGCATTTTTACCTTGTCCTGCTCCTCATGATGATGAAAGAGGAAGTGGGTAATATATGTGTGCTGGTGTCAGTGAATACATTCTCTAGGTATGGTCTTTATAATAAAAGATAATGTATACATTAGATTTCCTGTAATGGAGGACTTCATTGCCTGCTTCTTAATGAGAAGAGCTGATACGAAATGACCCTAGCTTTCCTAAACACACAGCAATCTAATTTGAACCTGTACACCAATTACAGGCCTCTGTGGAGCACTTTATGGTGAGGCGATCACGTCACAATAGGATTAGAACACTACAGCCCAGGACCACAAGGGAAGCCAGCCCAGGCATAACTGCAGGTTTATTCCTCTAAATTGTCTGTAAACAGCATTGATAGCCACCTTGGTGCCACCTTGGTATTGTTTCTATAAATCCTCCATAGAAACAATCTAAAATGAATAGACAATGACTCAGTAATGGTCTGTTAGCTCCCAACACAGGGCTGAACCACTGATCTCACGAATACTACTTGGAGGGGCCCATGCTCTATAAACATTTACAAACAGTGGCACAGATGGGCTGCAATAACAAAACTTGGTCTAGACATTCTGAGGAACCATCACGAACTGTCCTTCTCCTTGATCTTCCTTGGAAAAAATCAGCATTAAAGTGGAGTCACTATGATCCTCTTAGTGAGTTTCTAGAGTTAAATGCTTTTCACAGTTTCTTCAGTTTCAATCAGATTTTTTTTTTTTTTTTTTTTTTGCAGTTACCTACTAGTGCAAAGTGTCTCCGACCAGTGTAGAGACAGGTGAAAGTACTGTGTTTTGATCATTAAGGCAACTCTGAAGATAATGAGAGAACAGACGTGTAGTCCCTAGAATAGGAATTAACTACCCAGTTGTGCCAGTAGGTTGAGGTTATTATGTGATGTCTGGTTAAGATCAATGTAATCTGGCAATATTAGAGGGTTGAACACATTCTCTTATAAATTAAAACTGAATAAAAATTATGACATTAAACTCTAAAGAAGTATTAACATCAAATCTCACTTCTTTGATTCACAGAAATAAAAAGTAGAATAGTTTTTTTGCTCTGCTTAGTATTTTCCTTCAAAGGGACAATTTAGAAGTATTTGATATCTCTCTGTGTTATCTGTTCATTTATTTTTTATAAATTCCCTAGTTTTCTGTCATTTGGGTCCCTGAGGCAGAAGCGAGGTGTTTAAAAGAAACTTCTTGGGTTCAGGTTCAATATTATCCTACCACCAGACTGGGAATTAACAACACAATATTATTTAGTCCAAAAACATATTCAGTTAGAAAAATTGAGCACCTCTTGTGTGTTAGGCACCATGATGGACACAGGCTCTAAACAGAAATCACAGAGGCTAGTGACCAGTGAGGAAACTGAGAGAACTTATTAAATTCAGATTAAAAATAAAAATCAGAACAGACATAAAAACATACTCATTTGAGAGAAAATACAATTCGGATGGAGAAATGATGCAACCTTAAGGTTGTAAGTTCTTCACCGTCCTGTCATAGAAATGTGTACTTTGACTCAAGCTACCATTTAACTCAAGGTGCTGTGACAAAATGGCAAGATGGCATCCTCAACAGCAGAAATGTGTTCTCCCACATTTCTGAAGGCAGAAATCAGAACAAGTTGCCACTGTGGAGGGATTCTGGCAAGGGCTCTCTTCCCAGCTCTCAGGCAATAGCTTGCCTTCTATATACTCACAGGACCTTTCCTGACTGTTCATTCACACAAAGACTTCTTCTTCTGGGAAAATACCTGTCCTACTAGATTAGGATCCCACACTTACAACCTCATTTAACTGTAAGTACCTCTCAAAAGTCTTGTCTCCAGATACATTCATGTGGGGAGTTAGAGCTTCAGCATCTGTGGGGAATAGCAGCAGTGAGAATTGATCCCATAGTAAATGTTACTTACATTGTATTTCAAGGAAAATTTATTTGAAGAACAGGTTTCAGACCAAGCTCTCACTTCATGCATTTCAGAAAGAGAATCCTGAAACTAGTGCTCTGTTAGAGGTAGATCTGAACTTGAGTGCTGTTTGGGTCACATGCTGTCTGCACAAACCTCGACATTCTATATCACAGTCGATGTCTCAGGCCTCCCGCACCCAGGCTGACTTCCTCCACTTACTAATTAGCACCTTCTACCTCAGCTGCTGAGGGAGAGCACCTCTTCCTGTTTTTCTTCTTCCTCCTGTGAGCCCAAATTCCCTCAACTACTTTGCCTAGGGTCCTACCGTATGACAAGTCCACTCCACCTCCCACCTTTGCTTTCCATCCCTCCTACTTCTCATTTATCAAAGATTAGTGTTACTTCTCGCCAGGCAACGTTAACCTCCTCACATCATCCTGCCACCAGTCCTTTCATACAGCTCTAACAATGTTCTTCCAACTTCAAAACTAAATGAGTCCTAGAATTGTATGTTATATATTGTGAAATAGAAAATGCTCAATGTAAAATAGGGTGAAGAGGGAAAAATGATGAGATTGTAACAAAAAAGTAAGGAAACAAATTTTATGTATATGGGGGGGCGGTAGGGTGGGTAGGGCTATGGGAAAAAATGAGAATTAAGTTGTGTCTTATACTGGTACAAATCCCCATTATGGAGTGCAATCATGATGCATATATGTAATGTACCGATAAAGATTAAAAAATTAAAAAAAACAAACAAACTGCCCCCTCACTAGTTTGCCAATTACATATGGGATAAAGTCCAAACCCAACCTTCCAGATGTTTGCATAGCTGTCCCCTGCTGAGCTTCCTCAGTTGGCCTCTCACACTTTCTCACTGCTCCACTACCACCCTGCAGATTGAGCTCGTGACTGCTTGACAGGCTGCTCTCACCCTTCCTCAAGGTTCCCAAGATTTGCACTGTTGAACTTGTTTACATTCTTTTCACTCAACATGCAACAAATGCATGTCAGTGCTATTTTGGTCACTGTGCTAGTTGCTGAGAATGTAGTAAAGGGATAAGACCTGGTTCTGGAGTGCAAAATTCTTTGTCTAGTAGCATTGGCATATACATGTAAACCAATAGTCAGAATTTAATATGACAGATAAGAGCTCATAACTGTACTGCTTGTCATATCTATCTCCAAATAGCTTTATCTTATTCACATGCTTTCTCTAGCTCACATGCTACTTAATCTCTTATTCCCTGCTCTTATTTCCATGGCACTTCTCTTGTAGTTTTTATCAGTTTTGCTCATTTGAAATGCATGAGCCTTCATGTCTTGTTTTTCTGAACTAGACTCAAGCAGTGTCCATTCCACATGAAGCTTTGTGTTTTTCAAGTGCCTGATGTAGCCTTTTGTCTAGCACCCATGAATGTGTTGACAAATGTAATTCTTAAATTTAAAGACCACAAACTAAGGAACAGACCCCCCACTTTCTTTAAATATTACTTAAAATTTTGGGGATTTTATCAGGTTTTAGCTTACTAACTTATTAAATAAGGTCTAATTGAAGGTTTTGGGATATGGATTTCAAAATTTATTCCAGAGATGGAAACTACATAAAATAGTAAACATGAAGCACTAATTAATACTAATATATTCTAAGCATTAAAAATAGATTCGATTATGATAATCTCCAAAGTGCTTCTGGAGAGTATATAAGAAAAGTTAGAGATTCTGGAGGCAAAGTTATACTCATTTTAAAAAGGAAATATAACTTTTAACAAATATTTCCAACATTAAAGAAATATAAACCCCTAGGAATATTGTGGATTTACTTGCAAATGTTCAACATTTCACATTTTAGATTTAGAATTTTCATTTGTAAAGTCTTTTGCAAAAAAGGGTGAAAACTAATCTATATATTGTGGTAAACAAATGAAATGATTGTCATCCATTTCACTGATATTATAATAATTGTAAGTATAAACATGGTGGATTGGCATTATTTTTTGCAGAGCAAAGTGGCATATATTCAACATACTTCCATTTCATCCAGATAAATGGCATGGCTTCTTTTACCAACACAGCCAAGCAATAATTTGTATATTTGCTCAAGTTTCTATACATCTAGCGTCAATTTCTTAAATAGTCAGAGGAAAAACTATAGTTAATTTTATAGCTCACTAGGTTAATACAAAGATAAAATATGCTACATTTAGAAAGATAGAAGTTAAGAGAAAAATATTCAAAAGAGGGAAACATCACCCATAATCCCAGTGCATAGGCAGATTTTAAATGCTTGCAATTCCTTCTGGTCATTTCTTTCTCCTTTACTATTATTTTTGTTTTTGTTTTAATTTCATCATGACTTTTATCTTCCATCGCCTTTTTTCACTTTCGATAGTACCAGTGACCTGATCGCTGTATGAACTGGTGTGACACAGATGGCTAGGACACATTCAGTGAGCTTCATTGACCTTTCTTTTCCACTGCTTCTTATATGTTAATATTATCTAAGCTTCTGTATATGAGAAACATCTGATAAGAAAAATGTATACAATCTACTCTGTGTTGATCTCTCCATCATTATTTCATCTAATATGATAAAACAATATTTTTTCTTTCAAGAATCTTGAAGAACTATCAAAGATCAAGTGAGAGGATGAGGCACAAGGATTGCAAAGTAAAGGCCAATTTGGCAACTTAGTGAGAACTTATTTCAAAATAAAAATGAAAACGGTTGCAGATGTTGCTTAGCATTTCCTGGGCTACTTTCTCAGTAACTAAAAAGAAAAATCTAGAGCCACGTAGGAGCTCTGGTCAGATCAGACACAGAGAAGATGCACAGGAAAAGAAATAATCCATCATTTTGGGTCCATATCATCTTTTGGCTTCACATGATCTGAGCAATATTATCTTTTTCTTTCCTAACTTCAAAGTTGTTTTCTTTACACTTACCTTCAACGTTAGTATCTCAAATTGGAGGACAAATTTTGAATTTAAGATATGCTTGGCCTCTTTCTGAAAGTTTCAGCATCATAGGATATATAACTGTTCCTTTTCTACAAGCTCCCCAGGCTCAGTCCCAAGGGGATTGGATGAACTTGAACCCTAAACTCATGTAAGAAGTGATCAATGCTTCTTACTGCTGAAATATACTCATTATCAAGTAGAAATGATTCTCCCCTTGGTGGAATACTTATCACAGGCAGCATTATCAGTTTTCCTTCTGGAGTTCTTTTGGGAAGCTGGCTCACAGTCTGGGTGCTGGCACATCTTATTGTAGACTTCTTCTACAATCTCCCCTAACAGGGAGTTCACTGACTTGAATTGAACAAATTTATACTACATCAGAATTCTTTTAGTGATTCCCACTAAATTTTGGTAGTGTAAGTCAAAGTATCAAATTTAAAAAATCTCATTTTGAATCATTGTAGTCATTTACATTTCCATCTTTTGAAACAAAGATATCTTCCTCATCCATTTTCAGTAACTAAAATTCTGCTATGTGCAAAATAGGCCCTTATTTGATTCCCACTGGGTTAAGTTAAACAGAATTAAATTACCTTTCATTCATATCTATGTTGAGTTTTGCTTCATGGTAAACTATATGCTGTAGTTTAACAGTATATATAATGTGTTCCAAAGCAGAATGATCACTGTAATATAGACTGTAAAATTCATTGTACTGAGACACTTAAAGATCTAGTTTTATTTTTATTTTTGTTACTGATAACTTTACATTGTTTATGATCCCATACTTTAGAAGAAAAAAGTCCATCTCAAAGTTCTTTTCTCAGTTGTCCCTATGTAGCCTAGTAGATGATTTCTTGTTTATATCCCTCATTCTCAGAATCAGCACAGGTCTTTTACTATCTTGCTATACCCTTAGAGTTCGAGTTTTAAATTATTTTAAGTGCATTATGGTTTATATCTAGCCATCCCTAAAAGCCTCTTGAACATGTAGATGGGGCTTTTGGAAGGTGACTGGATGAAAGGGCATGCTATTAAAAGGTGGGATGTGGTGAAGAGAGGCGGGTCTTTGGGGGCAAAGCCACCTCCAATTCTGCTTTCAGCCCCTCTGTTTCCTGCCCACCATGCTCTGAGCGACTTTTCCTCCTTCATATACCTCTGCAATGCTGTCCAGCCTTGGAGTCAGGAAATCATGGACTGAAACCTCTTCAAGCTGTGAGAAAAATAAACCTCTCATCCCTTAAGTCAAGGGTGTTGGGTACTGTGGCCCAACAATGAGAAAATAACCAAACAAAGAGGAATGAAAAATGTTTACCTTGACAAGATTATTTTGAAAATGAAAGATACTGTCCCTGACAGATTAAGGAAGAAGCTAATTGCCCCCTACTCCAAAAAACATATATAAACATTCCTCAAGCTAAACTTAGCTGAAGTCCCTGTCAAGGACCTTTGAGGGAATTTGAAACTTGGCATAATGAAATCACCCCTTGAGTCTTGCAGAAATGATTGCTGCACTGTGATATGTATGTACTTAGATACGTAGATTAAAGATCTATTCTTATTTTTATATTGTTATCAATTATGCATCTAGAACAGAAATTGTACTACCAATGAGACCATTGAAATAGATACCTAGAGGAATGGATGGATCACTTTATTTCTTGTCAGATTCTGCATTAGGATTTGGAAAGCCCATTTGAGTATATATCTGCTTTGTTACTGTTGTGGAGTAGTGTACCTAGGGGAAATCTGTAAGAAGAATGGATAGGCTTGACACCTACATGGTAATCTGCCTATCTTGCTGTATATTCTCAGATAAGTAGCTCAACACCAGTACATGCTATGTTCCAAAACAGAGGAAGCCTAACTTCTCATTTCTGTGTCATTTATATTCAAATGAAAAAACAATTTTTGAAGACAGAACCATAATTTTTAAACTTCTTGAAATGAAATGGACATAACATTTCCTTTCATAGATGAGAGAAAAAACACATGTTCACTCAAAGCCTAAAAGCTATGGCTAACCTGGCATCAATTATTGGCCTTGGGATTTTTAAATAAGGTACTCTTCTTTTGCTTTGTCATTGAAAAACTTCAGACTTATGAGTGGATGAAGTATCTAATTTTTGGAAGAAAGTAAGATGGCTCTTTTATATAATGGAGTGTTGCTCTGCCATAAAGAATGCTAAGT
Organism: Petromus typicus; assembly: GCA_004026965.1. Lineage (NCBI taxonomy): Eukaryota > Metazoa > Chordata > Mammalia > Rodentia > Petromuridae > Petromus > Petromus typicus. The sequence continues at coordinate 71,133 of PVIR01005256.1, forward strand.
TTGAGTCATTAATACTGAAATGGATTTGCCTTAAGGACATACTCATAAGTGAAATAAATAGGTCATAGGTGTGTAAATACTGTATCTTTTCTTTGGTATGAATAACTGAAGATATGAGTTCTAGAGCATATGATAGATACTGTGAAGTAGAAAATATTCAAGTGGTAAAGGTGGGTAGAGGTACATAATGTAGCGGAAAACACAATGTTAAAAAAAAGGAAACAAAGCTTACGTATATAGAGAGTGGGGGTGGGTAGGAAAATGGGAAAAATGTAAATTAAGTTATGTCATATATTGGTACAAATGTTCACTGTTGACTGTGTATATAAAATATACCAATAAATCAATATTTACTAAAAGAATTAAAAAAGATACAATTTCAAAGTAAACTCTTGAAGCAAAGAAAGAATTACAGGAGCAAATGAAAAATTCAGGGTTCTCAAAGTGTGGTCTCCAGACCAGCAGCATCAGAGCTACTTGGAAGCTGGCAGAAAAAAATAGAAATGAAAAAAAGTTAGTTCTCTGTCTCACTGAAGATATAAACTTTTCAGACACTGTAGACTGTAATTTAATAGTTTCTAGCCCTCTAGATGATTCCGGTGCATACTCTACTGTGAAGAGCACAGCTAAGTGTAGGAAAACACTTTCAGTCTTATAAACATATAAAATTCCTTTAGGAATATTGTTTCCTGCCCTGGGCTGGTACAAGTAGAGGTTAGGTATCAGTGGAAAATACTATTTCTAGGCCCAGATCCAGGTCAGAAGAAGGCTGGATTCATTAGACATCAGCAGCCACCTGAGCTGCTCTGAGCAGACATGAGTGTCCAGAATTTTTGAGAAATATGGATGCACTGGAACTGATAAAATCCTGCACTGGCCTTCCAGTTGGAACATGGAATAAGCAAATCTGTCTCAGGATCAAAACTGCCTGAGTCTTCTCATCAGTGTACTGTGAAGCCAAGAAAGTGCACTTCTTCATCTAGGCTTTTCACTGACATAGCAGTGAATGGATTCAACTTATCATAGTGCAGAAGAAGTTACCTTGTGCAATTTTATTGTCCTTCTTTGGGCTGTGATTTTTTGTAACTGTAAAGTGATTATGAGGATGGTATGTATTTTCAGAACAGCATTGAGTTTTAAACCAGAAAATGATTGTGAACTCACTTCTTGAGTTGTAAAGAACCTCACAAATGTGTTCTGGGAATGGAGATGTCATGGCAGGCCATATCTCAGAAAGACCAGATGGCAACATTTCCGTGGTTTTAAAGCAATGGCATTTGTTTATTGCTGAAAGCAGTATTCTTAATTATAATGATAAGAAATGCTTTCATGGAATGTGTTGAAGCTATTTTCATTTTGAATTAAAAGAAATACTGCTTAAAAATATTTTTAGAGTTCCCAAACTGGCCCATATATTAAAAAATGCATCATTTTGGACAATTTAGGAATGAAAAAATTCTCTTGAATGGTGCATGAGAGTATTATTAATATCATAGTGGTTAGTATTTTTCCCACTTGCTACTATGGGAAGCTTTCAGTTAGGTAAAAAGAAAACTCTTCAGGAGTATTCGAACTCAGGAATGTGGTAGAATCTAAGGGGACAAGCATGAACCTTGGATTTCCCACAGGGTGGTTACCATCTGGGATGGGCTGGAGGCTGGGACTATTTGTGCAGTCAAGTGCTTAGTCCTGTAATATTTGACCAGGTCCTGGGACAGGCCTGGACTGTGGGGCCTTGAAGGTCAGATGGTGCTGACTAGTACACCCTACTACTCAACTCAGTAAGCCGTGAAAACAATGAGAACAAAATTAGAAATTTAGCAGGGGAAGTTAAATTATATACTCTAAAAATTAAGCAAATTATGGAGCTAAAGATGCATGAAATGAATTTTAAAAATGCAAAACTGATTCAAACTTATCATTTTTTATGGCAGAGTAGTACTCCATTCTGTAGAAGAACCACATAGCATAAGTTTGAATCATTTCTACTTAAATGGACATTCCTTGAGGATATCCTCATAAGTGAAATAAATAGGTCACAGATAGGTACATATCGCATCTTTTCTCTGGTATGAGAAAATGAAGATGTAAATGAGTCCTAGCATTGTATGTTATATACTGTGCAATAGAAAATGCTCAATGTAAAATAAGGTGAAAGGGGACAATGTTGAGATTGTAACAAAAAAGTAAGGAAACAAATTTTATATATATGGGGGGGTGGTAGGGTGGGTGGGGCTATGGGAAAAATGAGAATTAAGTTGTGTCTTATACTGGTACAAATCCCAATTATGGAGTGCAATCATGATGTGTATATT
>PVIR01005257.1:0-73336 GCA_004026965.1 Petromus typicus
GGACTGTGACACATACTTCCTCCTTCCTTCTTCCCATACCAGTTTCCCCAGTGTGTGGTACATGCCTGGCATAAAAAATCCCTAAATAAGTGTCTGAGGACCAAAATGGGCTGAAGAGATGGAACATGGACAGTGGTATTTTACAAAATGCCCTCACCTATCCAAGCCTGATAGCTTCTTCAAACACAGCACACAGATTGACTGAAACTCTCACTAGTTTAAATGTCAAAAAGTATTAAAGGATCATTTGGGCATGTCATTCCCATTGCTCTCTCTTGCTTTTCTCTGCTTGTCAGGGTAGTTCTACCACAGTGGACTTAAGAGAGCAAACATAGGTCTTTATGTAATATTTTAAAGTACTTTTACTTTGAGAAATACTGGTCAAGCAGAGATTTCTTTCTAAGATGCTAACAGTTGGCTGCCTAACCTTAAAAAGCTCAGTGCTTCATAACAATTGGCTATTACTGCTAACACTTTTCTCAAGCTGTTCTGAAACTTTGGTTTAGGAGGGTGAATAGAGAGGTAAAAGAAGAAGGAGTGTAGTAGCTAGGGTAATAGAAGGGAGGAAAATGAGAGAAACTGGGGGAGAAATAGAGGGAAGAGGAAACAAATAAAATGGAGAATACCATGTGAAGCCCTAAGGCCAAGCCTGGGTGTATTCAGGGTCCAGAGTTCACCTTAGAGGATAGTTTTGCTCCCTAAGTGTTACTATAAGACACTTGAAGATATGGGTGGAGTAAACTACATTTGAATGAGGGAGAGATTTGACTCATTTTGACACAACATATCTCAGGTTTCTCTGTGTTAGGGTCAGTAAACTGTACTGTAGATTTAGTAACTTATAATTTAATGTTTCTAAATGTGGGCAGTTTTAGTTTGCCACCATTTTAGAAGCATGACTTCCAAAGAATGCAGTAAAGACAGGGGCCAGATGTAGTTCCTTCCGGTGTCATGTCCTTGAAGACAATAGGATAGGACCCTGAGCCAGGCAGTGGAGGAGTATGTCCACTGAGGGAGACTGCACTGTGGACACCCTCTGAGCATTTACACAGAGCGAGGGCAGCAGTAGGTTTGTCAAAAAGGCCAGGTACTTCAGTGGTTAGAAGTCATGAGTGATCATGGCCCCCTCATCTATTCCCATCCCTTACAACCACTGTTGAAACCACGAAGTTTAAACACATTGGCAGATGTTTTTATTGTGGAAAAGTGATATAGAAAGAGCTGGAACTGTACATTGATCTGTACACCCAGAGCTTGAACAATTACTAGCCATCTGTCCTTCTTATGTTCTACTCTCTGTGCCCCTCCTACTCCACATCTTCATTGCTTAATGATTTTACTACAGTTCCATCTATGTATTTATTTGGAGAATTAAGTAAAACTTGCAAGCGTGGAAATGCCAATGAAATTGCCACTCATTCCCCTGGATTAATAGCTGCTGTTTTTTCACTCCCCGCTCCCCTGCCCTGAATAGGAGGAGTTCAGCATTCACTCAGGGACTTCAATGTGGTGGTCTCAGCGCTCCTCTTTCTGTGTCTTTTCCTTCCAGAAACCTCCTTGACTTTCTGGCTGCTGGACCAGAGCAAACTTTACCCTCTCTCCTCTGTTTTACCAGACACATGGTGCCTAGACCTGCAGGGAGGTGAGAAGTACACCACGCAAGGTGCCAAATCTTACAGATCTCAACTATGACAATCTCCGTCTTCCCTTAGGTGCATTTTTATGTTTCTTCCTGCTTCTTTCATATATCTTTAATTAAATTGACAATAACAAAAATATTGTTTATTTATTATTATATTTACTCTCCATAGGAAGGTCAATCTTTCCAAGTTACTTACTGTAAACTTACTTCCGGAAGCTGAGTTTACCTAGTAAACTTTTGAAACTTTCAATGTTTCATTTGGAATTTTTTTTTTCAGGAGAGAAACTTTCCAAACTCATTTGTCTTTCCTATTGGACCTGGTCCATGGGAACAAAGGACCCAGAGAGTCTGTTTCCACAGCCTATGGGATTGTGCTGTTGTAAATACAAATTTTTAGTAGACTGTATTCATTACTGCCTTAAATCACCGCAGTCATAGTGGTTCAAACTGTAGAGATGTATTATCTTACACTTTTGTAGGTTAGATGTCCACCATGCCTCCTGGTAGGTTAAGGCTGAAGTGTAACAAAACTCATTCCATCTGCAGGCTCTTGGAGGAATCTACTTCCTTGTCTTTTCAGCTTCTAGAGCCTCCTAACTTCTTGAATAAAGTCCCCTTTCTTTCAACTTCATAGGCCCTTGTGTTGTTCACTCTGGCCTCCTCTGTCTCCTTTTTCCTACTTTAAAGGACCTCTGTGATTTCATTGGGCTTCCTAGATAATGCAGAATAGGTTACTTAAAGTACTCAGTTCTCTTTGACTGTGTACTTAACATATTCACCAGTTCTAAGGATTGGGACATGGATGTCTTTGAGGGCCATTATTCTGTTTGTGAACATGTTATCTGGTCTTTACAATCCAGCAGATTCCCAGACCTGTTACTGTTTGCCTGGCTCTGGTCTCTGTGTTCCAAGCCTAGGGGTTAACAAGGAAGGTGTTATGGTTTAGAGTGAGAAATGCCCCCACCAAATCTCCTGCGCTCAACACTTTGACACATAATGATAAGTGTTTTCCATCCACACATATGGATTTTGGAACTTTTACATACACATAATGTGTTTTTTCCAGAAATCTGACCATTATCTCAATATAAGACTCATTTATATTTCATGTACATCTTTTACATGTTACCTGAAGATAAGTTTACTAAATATTTGTAATAATTTTGTGCATGGGAACAAGTTTTCCATTTGTGGTATTATATCAGTACTCAAAAAGTTTTAGAATTGGGAACATCATAGGTTTAAGATTTAGGAGTTTTGGTCTCTTCCTCTACCACCCTGAACATATGCAATCTTATCTGACATCAGAAGGCTTAGCAGTTTTGGATAGAGGATGCTGAGACATACATACATATACAGATACACAAGTGAAATCATATATCATACATATTGGGTATAATACATTTTCAAAATTTTTTCAAGACACGTCTACAGACAATTTATGACTAATTATTAATTTTTCATTTAATTATGATTAAATTACAATGGCAAAGGGTAGATTTAAATGCATTATGATTGTATTGGAGGACACTGCAATGTGAAATGCAGAATATATTTTCAAAAAAAAAAAATCTCTCTAGCCCATGCATTTCCCTCTCCACTGGGGGCACTGACCCCTTGGCAGGCTAGGTCACCCCTATTAACCTTAATGTGGTGCATGTCAACTGCATTATGCACAGGGCAATTTTTGAAGCAAGTCAAGCCATGTACTATAGTGGACTTCTAATTCACAGCTTTATTTCTTTTTATGATCATATTCACTGAGTTTTCTTACAAAACAGCCACATAGATGAAGGCAGTGAGTACAACACTAATACATGTATGGATACTTTAGTGACTTAACCAGAAAGTTAGACTTAAGGAAGCATTTTAGCAGCTGATTAAAACTCTGGCTTTGGTTTGTATGAGAATTTTCATTATGGCAATATTTCAGATACACAGTCACTTTTTTTTGTTGCTTCCATACCTTTATTATTTTATTTTTATATTTTTTATTAGGATCTTTATTTTACACAATAATTATATTCCTCTGGGAGAATTTAGACATACTCAATCTTGATGACTTTTTAAAAATTGATTTTATTGTTCTGTTTTATTCATACATTATGTATGATCTCATTTAACATTGAGAATTTGTACCTGCACATGACACATCTTGATTCTCATTTTCCCCTTTCCCTTGCCTTCCTAAAACCTCATCTCTCATGTATACATAAGCTTTGTTTCCTTTTCTTTTTCTTTCCTATCAAAAGTTTTTTCCCCTTCTTTACTTTCCCCTACCTGGCCTTTCCCTTGTCCATTGCACATTGTCTTCCTATTTCACATTACCTATCATACATTTTGGCATTTATTTACACCTTCACTTTTTCATATGGCTAAAAAAATATAGCATGTATACATCTGTGTCCTATTTGTTTCACTTATGAGTATGTCCTCAAGGTCCATCCATTTGAGTATGAATGACTCAAATTTATCATTCTTTATGGCTGAGTAATACTCCATTTTATTTAAAAAAGCCTCATATCTTCTTTATCCAGTCTCCTGTTGATGAGCATTTGGGCATTCGTTTCCAAGATTTAGCTATTACAAACTGAGCTACAATAAACAAGTGTGCACATATGTTGCTGTGATATGAATCTTCTAATTCTTTCATATATAAACTTAGCAGGGGAATAGCTGGGTCAAATGGGACCTCAACTCCTAGTTTTTTAAGAGACCTCCACACTGATCTCTGCAGTGGCTGCACCAGTCTAAATTTCTACCAATAGTGGAGAAGGCACTTTTTAAGATAAGTTATAAAAAAGTTTGTTTTGCATTTGGAGATGCTCATAAATTGTATAAATACAAGTCAGATTTCTACAACATAAAACACTCATAAAAGCTTCCATATTTTCAGGCCTATTAAAAATGAAATCCCATCAAATACAAACCTCACTTTTTGTTACTGACTTGTTTAGATATGCGTACAGTGGAAAGATGGAACCACGTATTGTTAAGTCTGGTTAATTTTGGCAAATTGGCTTTAAAAACTTATAATAAGATGAAAGAAATCATTGGAAGAAAGTAAGAGGAAAGTGTGGGGCCGCTCTGATTTTCTTCTCCTTGGGCAGTGATTACCACAGAAGCCCTCAGGGCGGGCGGGGGCTTGGTTCTTTGTATTACAACGCTGACCCCTGACTAGGAGTTAGTAGTTTCCTGGAATTCCCTGCAATGTTCTCATGACTGCCTCCTGGGCTCCTGTTTAGAATTTTTTTTGCATGAAGAAAAGGTGTGAAAAGACTCTTCTAAGGGCTCTGATTTGTTAATAATGGGTTTTGTTCAAAACAGAAATTGGTCCCGCAGAGGAGGTGACCCTTTAATTCCCCTCAGCGTGCTTCGTGTTGGGAGTAGGCAGCTTCATTTGTTACTCTAGCTCACTTGACTGGGAAAGGTAATTACACTTAGAATTAAACTCTATGGACTGTGTCCCACTGCCTTCCTCCTGCACCACGCTGCCGGGAGGGAGGACGATTCCTGCGTATTCACCTCTTGTTTAGAAGATTCATGTTTATCTAACGCGAACTCAATATTATTGTCCGGTAAAGAGTTAGGGGGTTGCTAACGATCTATCAGGGAGCGCTCCTTCGCAATCCAACCCACGCTCCAGTGGCCCAGAAACCACTTAGCACCACTCCGAGTCTTCCTTCACACATCGGCCGCAGCCCATCATTTATCTCATCTGAAAATGTTCCGCTGTGAAATATTGCCCACGGCTTTAACGGTGGGCAGAGCGGAGATACTGTCACGGCAGCACTGTAGTGACAAGAGGTATTCCGACAAGCACTAGTGACGAGCCTGGCAGCCGTGTGCCCATGCTCGGGCTTCATCCGCTGTCCAAACACAACTGGAAACGCACATGGCAGAGGGTGGAGGAGGGGGAGGCAGTGCCTGAATTCCTACCACCCCCAAATGAGGCCAGCTCCTAGTACTCTGCTATGTGAAGCCTGAGGACAACCTCCTAATCACCTTGAATAAGGAAGGCTGAGAAAGCAAGACTCTGGTTGCACTCAGCCTCTGTCCCCTACTTGAGTGATGGCCTGTCATTACCTTGTCTGGAGGTTACTGGGATTAAGTTAAACAACACAGGGAGCAGAACTACCCAAAGCTGGACCTTTAGCAAACTCTCTCTATATGGTTGCATTTGTAACTTGAAATTTGTCTTTTCCAGGCTGTTTTCCTTAGACCCAACTCACCCTGGATCATGACTCCATTCTGCGTCACCTCACACTTTGCATTTGAGACATATCTACAGCAATAGAGAGGGCAGGTGCCATCATCCAAGTTGTGTAAGCTTATTAGCTGCTATTTTTGAGGAGCAGGGACCCTGTGTCATGACCAGCTGACACTGGGAATCTGAGGCTCCCGTGTGTCAGGCAAGTTATTTGACAGTAGCTTCTTTGGGTGGCTGACTGATTTCACTTCTTTCTAAGGAATCCACTTACTCATTCTGTTCCTCTAACTACTGTTTGCTTCGAATAAATCTTTGGAGAAATAGGGGTTCTTTGTCTCATATACTGTTCTCATTTGTGACACTCTAGCCTGACCGGTCTTGGGAGAAGCACTGGATGTACCCAGTCCCAGCACTGTGAGTGGGGTGGTGTGGGCTTTGTGTAAGTCCATTTGTATGATGGACCTGAGTGGATAATGACAGCAGGTGATAAGAAGCTAAAATTTATGAGAATAATGGTCCACAAGGTTCTCTTGGAGCCAGTATTACAAGGAGGCCCCAGCTGCTTGTAACACATAAGAGGAAGACAAGGAAAACCTGTTTATGGACAGATTATCAAGAATATTTATGAAAGAACAATAGAATCATTGTCTGTCCCTCTGTCTTTCTCATAGAGGACAATGTAGGACCTCTAAGGAGGTAAACTCTTAAAAAGAAAGGCAAGAAGGATTATGGGGCAGAAATTACTAGGAAAAAATAAAAAATTCACAGAGAATTTAAGAAATAGCAAGAACAAAATGGTAGAACTCTTAAAGGGAAATGTATTCAATAGGCTGGACATAAGCAAAATTACCCTAATAGCCTCTGCCCTGAGCAAATTAGCCTGAGCTCCGCTCCTGAATTGTACTACTGCTTCTCATGCAGCAATCAGTAGGCTCATGCATCCCACAGGGAATATTGCAGCTCATTCCTGGCCAACCTCCCCAGTGCCTATCTGCACATTTTGCATTAATCATACACGCATGGCACTTCCTGTTTAATCACTTGGCAATTATCTGGTTTATATCTTCTGTTTTCATCTTCTAAACAAGATTTGCCTCATCAGATCTTAAAATTGCATTTGACATGGTAACGAATAGTTGAATTATTTGTTCCCTACAAATGTAATTATTTACCATGTAATTTTCAGGAAGACACAGCTTCCAAGTGTTCATATAGAATTTACTATGCAATTATCAGACTTGCCACTGTTACTCTTCACAGCTGAAATGGCCGGCGAGGGCGGCTGTCAAGAGGGGAGATACTAAAGGAGTCCCAAGAGGGGAGATACTAAAGGAGTCCCAGGGGAGATACTAAAGGAGTCCCAGGCCTGTGCAGGAAGCGGGCTTGTGCACATGGGCGGTTTCCTGTGAGCTGTGGTTCTGCATTATGAGCATCTGGGGAAATCATTTAATTTCTCTTTGTGTCAGTCTCTTCATCTAGACCATGAAGGAACAAGACAGGGGAAGTGTTGCGGTGAATAATTAGAAAGAACAAAGAATTAGAAAATAAACACGATGTCCTTGTAAAAGATGTTCAGTGTTGTTTGTATTCTCAGCACCATGGGAAGTTGAGGTAATAGGACTGCAAGTTGGAGCTCAGTCTTGTTAACTTAGTGAGACTCTGTTTCAAAACTAAAAAGGAATGAGCATGAAGCCCTAAGGCAAAAGCCTTGGGTTCAACCCCAAATTCCTCCAAGAAGTAAAAGAAGATATTGAAGACTTTCTCTTAGGAACTGAAGAAAACTAGACTAAGATGTCCTGGGCCAAGGAGCAGTTGTGCCCTGGAACTACTGAGATGGAAGCCTGGAGGATGCCCTCTGGCATGGGAAGTCTGGATCTAGTGAAGGCAGTGCTGAAGAATGAAAGCAAAAGCATTCAGAGGACATGGTGTGAATCCAAAAGGAAACATGAGCAGCTTTAGTTTAAATTTACAGGAAACTAAGGTTTGAAGTGGTAGCTATTAAAACAGTTAATTGCAACAGGGCATTTAACCCATTATCAACAAGATTCTTAGGGCTTATGTAAATCACAGTCCAAAATCCTTCTTTGCCTTTTTTTTTTTTCTTGTCTTATATTTCACTTTGTGGAATCCTTTTTAGGAGTCATGGCCTGCATGTGGTTTAACACACAAGCTCAGAACTTGGGTGTTGGCACCATGGGTACCTGGGTTCCCCACTTGAGTATCATTTTCTAGTTTCCTCACTGTTGGACAACTATTTAATCTCTCTAAAGCTTACATGTTCCTTTAAAAAACTCCTTAAATAGACTATTATGTGAAGAGCTAATTGCTGTCCAACATTTAGTAATTATTCAAAAATTATTATATTTACTTGGAACATTTGATAGGGAGATTTCATAATGTTTCTAGTATTCAACAGGAAAAACAGATGTTGAGACTCCACTGCCTTAGACATTTTTTCCTTCTAGCTTAGTTAAGGCACAACTTATAAACATCTGTTTGATTAAATAGTTCTCTCTCCTGAATACAAACGTGGTTACTACCTCCTTTTCTGTGCCTTTTACCCAAGTTCCCTCATTTCTTGCTTCATCTGTAAGAAAAGCCTCTAAGGGGGCTCCCAGCCTGCCCTCTCCCCATTTCTATTTCCTCTACATCTGTTTCCTAACTCCAAATTTCTAAACCATAACTAGGACATGCCATTAACTATTTCATTATGTACTGACTAACATCTTAGGTCTGAATGAGTTCCTCACGATGGTGACAGACATTTTTCGTAGGTTCATCTCGTACCCGTTCCTGTCCCTTACTCCCTCTTCCATCCCAGGGAGGCAGAGCAATGGATTTCCCAGTCTCCTTTGCACTGAGGGCAACACAGGCCAGTGAATTCAGCCTGGGGATGGACTTGTTGAAAGCCTTTTCTTTCTTTATTAAAAACAATAAAACTTTATGCCTATTTCATCCCTTTCTTCTGATAATCTTTTTTCTTGCCATCTGGTCAGTGGACACATCAACTGGGGTGTAGCAACTGCCTTAAAAATATGGTGTCAATATCCAGAAACAAAGGTTCACATTTAATAGTCAGTAAATCGACTATTGGAACAGATCAAAACAGCCTGGATCCCAGGTAGTATTATCAAATAGATGAACTAGAACCAGAAATTACCTGCCCAGAAACTTTTTTTTTTTTTTTCAGAAAAACATACTTTTTTTTTTAGTTTGGGCATATCCTGGCATGATTTTTTTCTGTTGTTGTTGCTGTTTTTATTGTTTCTTGAGATTAATTGCATGCTTAATAGATGCACCATTGGATGCACCTGTGTCTCTGTTGTACTTACTACCTCACAGACCTGCCTTGCAGAGCAGGGCACTATGACCTATCTGTACATTTCTGTTCATCCTGTGTCTTGCAGCTGGAATTTCTCCTGGTTTCACTTCTCCAAATTCATAGTATTCTTCAAAGCATAGCTTTGAACCACAGCTTTTATCCTTGATGATAGTGCTTCAGTCATGCTAAAACTTCACAGCACTTTATTTTAGCCCATTTCAAAGAATTTGTAATATTTATTTTGTGGTATGTTAAAATGTGAGAATATTTATTCCATTTACATTACTAGATGCAAGTGAATTGAGCCAGGGAATGTATGTATTTACCTTGCTTTCTTTCACTCTGAAACTTGCATATGCAAAACTGTTTAGAGATAGGCCTTTGACAATGAATTCTTTCCTGAGATCTCTGCACTCCTATCAGAAAGGGTCAAGGGAGCACTTCAAATCTAAAGCAAGACTTCCAGGCCTCTATCAGTAAAGGACAGAGGGAGACTCATGTACTCCATGTCTTGTTGGCCTCCAGCATTGGTAGCTCTATTGTAGACAACTGGTCCACGCTCCATGAGATACATCTTTTTTTTTTTTTAAATTATCTTTATTGGTACATTAAATATACACATCATGAGATACATCTTATTATATCCTTTGCTTTTTATTTGTGCCATAGTTGAAGAAAGACCAGACTTTGAGGTCACTGACCAGAGCCCCTGTTCCAAGCCCTCAAGGCTCTGAATCTCTCTAAAACATTTTGGAACACACAGCACCTCTTTGCTCATGAGCTTCCCTACATTTCTTCCGTTTTGGCTCAATCTCTCTCCTAAATTCTAGAACTTTCCCCATTTGCTAAGTATGTTTTCCAGCCTCTCTCCAATAACTACTAGAGAAGGAGAAAGAGAAGGAGAAGAGGAACTAGCTTTCTACTTCTTTAAGTAAACATTTACAGCATAAATCTTTAGTTTTTCTTGAATTTATCAAGTAATCTGTCGGTTGGAGCTAACATATCTAGAGTGCAGCCTTTCCTTTCATCTTGGGAACATTGGTAGTCTACTCTGATCCATCTTCCTCTCTCCTTGAGTTACTGCATTATTTACAAAGCAGCCATATTGTTTCTTCAGCAGACCACCAATGTCCGGCCTTCCTTCTGAGGCCTTCGGCCTTCGTGGGAGAGTTTCCTGATCAGCTTGCTGATAGCGTTTCTTTCTACCCACTTACCTCCCTTTTCTCACCGCACTTTAAACACATCAGCCCCTCCTGCTTCAGAATCTTGATAACAGTCCTTCTGTGGAAAAGCCTTTTCTAATTATCTTCTTGGCTTGCTGCTTCTCTTCATTCAAGTCTTTGCTCAGTTGTTAAGATGAGATTGATTTAAAATTGCAGTTCCGAGCCCCACATTCTCTATCTCCTTCCCTTGCTATGTCTTTTTCACAGAATTTACCAGTTGGCAAAGTATTATTTGAGTTTCTTTTCCTTTTTTTGTGTTACCTCACTTGAATTGAAGCTCCCTGGGCCAGATTATTTGGGGGATTTTATTTACTGCTATATTCTGGAGACTTGAACAGCACCAGGTTCAAATCAGGAGCTCAGCATCTATTTTTCCAATGAGTAAATGGAAAATAAAGTAAGATTAAAAACAAAACCAACCAATCATCTCACAAACCCAGGTTAAGTTTTTTGTTTTTTGTTTTTTTTTTTTTTTGAATGTGGGAAGCTAGAAAAGAGAGCCTCTGCTTTTAGGAAGCAATTAAAATACTGACCTCTTGGCTCTTGAGGAGGACTGTCTGCTTCTTAATTAGTTTATTAAAGGGCTACCCCTCACCTCAGAAAGACAGATGCTTAGCTGATATTCCTTACATGAGATTTACTAAAATGTGACTAATAATATGATGGGAAAAATAAGAGGAAAAAGCCTGAGAGAAAGCCTATCTCTTTTTGTTGTGTTTAGCCAATAAATGGCTGTAGACTCGTGGCTTCTTCATATCTAGTCTTTTTACACACACACACACACACACACACACACACAGACACACACACACACATATTTCCTCTATGTAGAAATAATTGTTTTGAACAGAACTAAGATGAGAAAATGACTTATCAATTGTTCATTTAGGTGCAACATTTAGCCTAGTTGAGAAAAAATATATCTATATTCAATTTTAAAGCTTCAAATAATAAAGAAGGAATCTGAACTCTTTCTGTACATGTGTATAATTTTACACATTACTTTTAGAAAATACATCCTTTATTCTATCAGCATCTGTAACTGTTAAACTCATTTGATTTTTAACAATGTCACATTCAGGAATACAAAGTCTTCAAACACATTATATTTGGTTAGCAAACATAAGAAGCTGTGAGATAGCATATAATGCAAACCATTTTCAAATTGGGTTTAGGAATTAGAGTGACAGAGGGAATGGAGTCTAGATTTGAAGAGCAAACATTAAATGTAGTGTGTTCAGTGTTGGCCAACTGGATTCAATTAAATACTGTATTTTTATGCACAGTTTAAATATTGAGTTTCAGCTTTATTCTTTTGATTAAAATTGTTTGCTTGGCTGTGATGATTAAATATGGTTAATAAATATACCCTTTGTTTAATCTATTGTAACCAAATTTCTCTGTCTTCCTGTACTGAAGAAATCACAGCTGAAGTTGGTTCTGGGACTTTGGGCTACTAGATCTATAATTTTGTAAACTTGAGCTAGGAAGCACCTTCCTGTGCAGTGCTGTTTATAACAACAAAGCATTAAATCTTCTATCAGGTTTCCAACAATTATATGATCATAGGAAAATGCTAAACTTTTTGCAGGTGGGAGTCACTGAAACATCATTTGTGTGTTTGTTATAGGCATATAAAAATCACTGCCAAGTATTAAGTTAAATGAAGCAGTTAAATTTTGATTTTAAAAAATAAATTTAAGGGGTGGGCTTGCAGTAATTTAGTGAATTAAAAGAGTAACACAATCTTAAATCATTCTTATGAGAAAGACAAAAAATATCTTAATCAGTTAATCATTCTAACAAAACTTGAGTGTCTTAAAATAAAATTAAAGTCAATAAATGGATAATATGAAAATATCTACAGTGCATAAATAGAATATATCTTTCTTTAGATAGAAGGAGGAAAAGTAACATTAGTTGAAGTTACTTCTTGTTCTAAAATACGGATTATCTAGATGTTTTAATGGTTTTTTTTGAATACTGCATTCAGATTTTATCTCACTGTGTCTTTCTTAGATTTAATCATCAAGAAAAGTCCAAGTGTTTGGGTAACTTACACTTTTGTTGAGGTGAATAAATATAATGGATACTAAAGTGTAAAAAGCCAAATAAAGACAAATAGAGAATTTCAAGGGTTGATTAGTTTTTTGTAATTTACTTGTTTCTTTGCATCTAAATATGATAAACAGCTTCTAACAGGGTTGCCCATAATCCCCTCTGGGTCTCTCACTTATGTAATTTCCTCTCCATAGCTGTGAGCTGTATCTGGTGATTTACTCTAAAGAATAAAATGGAGTACGAGTCTACAGTCCCACCAACAGTGGAGAAGGGTTCCTTCTTCTCTACAGCCTCGCCAACATTTGCGGTTGGCTGATTCTAAAATGGCAGCAATTCTATGTGGAGTGAGATGAAATCTCAATGTTGTTTTCATCTGCATCTCTCAAATGACTAATGATGTTGAGCATTTCTTCATAAAAAAGCTGTAGTTCTACAGAATGGAGTATTACTCTGCCATAAAAAATGATAAGTTTGAATCATTTCTACTTAAATGGACATACCTTGAGGATATCCTCATAAGTGAAATAAATAGGGCACAGATAGGTACATATTACATCTTTTCTCTGGTATGAGAAAATAAAGATGTAAATGAGTCCTAGAATTGTATGTTATATACTGTGAAATAGAAACTGCTCAAGGTAAAATAGGGAGAAGGGGGAAAAGTGATGAGATTGTAACAAAAAAGTAAGGAAACAAATTTTATGTATATGGGGGGCGGTAGGGTGGGTAGGGCTGTGGGAAAAAATGAGAATGAAGTTGTGTCTTATACTGGTACAAATCCCCATTATGGAGTGCAATCATGATGCATATATGTAATGTACCAATAAAGATTAAAAAATTTTTAAAAAAGAATAAAATGGAGTAGAACTTGATTCCTGACACCAACTTCTCCCCTGCTTTGTCCCTCTGTGGCCCTCTCTCTTTCTAGGGGAGCACAGTGCCTTACCATGAGCTACCCACGTGGTTATGGTGTAATTGAATCCCACATTGGACATTGTTATAGCTGAATGACTGTGTCTTTGAATTTGAAAAATGTAATAAAATACTAATGCTATGAAATATTTTGGTAGAACAAAACCAGATAACATCAACCAGTGATGGCCGGAGCATGAGTTTAGTCACATTTATCAGTGACACCTGTTAGTCATTATACTGTAAATGAATATTCACATTCTTTCCTCAGCTACTCCTCAAAGTTAAAATACACAAACATGTATATAATACTAATGTTTTTGTCTTCAGATGTATGATGGTGATATATAAAATTAAAATAATTATATATCAATAATAAATTTTCATTACAAATTGGAGGACAACCTGTTTAAAAAATATAACATTTCAGAAATGTTCCACATCCAGAACAGCACTGCTTCCTGGAAACAGTGTTGGAGGTAATTTTGCATTAAAAATGTTAAAAATTCTGGAGATGATGTTGTTTGTACCAGAGGTGAAAATGTAGATTTCTTTCTGTGTGTGTGTGTGTGTGTGTGTGTGTGTGTGTGTGAGAGAGAGAGAGAGGTGATAGAGGACAGGATGAGGAGACAAGGACACCACCATAATCAGAGCTGTGGACAGCAGGTCTAATTTAATCACAGATCCAAAATCTCAACCTTGGCTGGGAGAGAGGTAGCTGGGAGCTCTCAGCCACTCCCTTTGTCAAATCCATGCCGTGAAAAGTTAAAATTCATACCACATTCTCAGGAGATTCTACCCAACTCGAACCGGGTGAGTGTAGGCAGCGGGTCTCTCATGAACAGCCCTCAGAGAGTCTCTCATGAACAGCCCTCACGCCTGCTGTGCTCGCTTCCTTCCTTCCTGCTCCCCTGCTCCTGTGGTGCTGAGCAATTTCAAAATGCTAAACAATACAATAACTAGATTCTATTTTGTACTTGACACTTGCCTATGGAATTTAATTTTCTTAGTAAACAGTACAGTGTTACAGTGCAGAGAAAGCTTGCTATTTAATGACATTTTTTCCTACTTATTCAAAAAGCAGGAGCTTGCTTATGTTACTCGAAATAGATTTAAATACAGATAACTAATTGGAACATGTCCTCCTTGAATGAACTTCTAAAAAAAGATTCTGTAAGTAATTTTCACAAGCGAAAGCAAATATGTGTGTGTATTGTGTGTGTACTGTGTGTGTGTGCCGCTGTGAAACACATACATTAGTGAAAACCTGCAAGTCACTGCACAGGAATAAGGAGGATATTGTGTTACCATGAAAACTTGTCACTCTGTCAGCTCCACCTCATGTCCCTGAGCCTTGGAATTTAATGTGAATATAGGTTAGCTTCTACCTCTCCTCAAATTTGTATATTGAAGTTCCAACCCACAATACCTTGGTATATTATACTATATGATATATAGTGACCACATTATACATATTACATATAATTCACATTATGTGACAATGTTATGTATGTCAACAATTATATGTAGTAGTGAATAAATGTTATATATAATATATAATTTATATACACAAAAAATTTAATTCTCAATTTAAGAATGATTTAAATGGAGAACTTTTCCTAGGTATTGACTATGTCTTTGAATAACAATCAAATAAATGCCATGCATCTTTCATTTGTAGAGCAGAGTATTTTTATGGGTGGATCTTCATTCCCAGGTGTAAATTTCCAGTCATTTCCTATTATACTTGGTACAAAATCTTAAATTCTTATCAGGAGTTCCATAAAGCCCCCTATGAGCTAAACCTACTCCCTGCAATCATCTTCACTCATTTCCCATAAACCAGAGGCCTGAGCCCATTCACTTTAGGAGGTCTTTGTGGCGAAGGTCACCAGGTGGAGATACACATTCTGAATTCTTTTCCTCCTGCCTTCATCAAGGCTCCCCTAGGTTGTTCCTTAGAGAATTCTATTCTAGCCATTCTGCGAAGGAAAGGCCTCCTTACCCCCTGAAAACAAACCTTCCTTTAATTTCTGTATAACACCTGCAGCATCAACAAGTAGCTTACCCCAAACACTCATGTCTATACCACTCATTATCCACCCAGCCACACTGCATGTAAGGATGGTGAGGTGGAGGCCTGTCTGAGGTCCTTCATGCTGTGCAACCAGAGCCCAGAAAAATACACAACCCATGTCTGTGATGAAGGAGTCTTCTCAATGAATGGAATAAACTCATGGACAAGCTGGGACAACCTGTCTACCTGCCTGTGTTTAAAGATTTGCTGTTTGGAAAGCTGATAGAGTCAGTTTAGCTTACTGTATTAACATAAGTAGTGCTAGCATTAAAATCCTGTATACTACTCAACACAAAACATTCTTCTATATCATTTTATTTGTTCTCCAGATTTTTAAAATAGAATGGGCCTTTGCTTTTTACAAATGAGAAGCCATCTCAGAAGCCTTCATAAGTTAGTTGCTCAGCTCACTTGGTTGGCATAAAAATGCAAAAACAAAAAAGTAGAGTTGATGTTTCTGGCACCAAATCTAAGAATTATCTCCTACACTGCACTGCTGTTTAAGCAGCTCATATGGAAATTTTCTGGCTCCATTAAAGGAAATTATTGATTTTTAAAAAAATGAAATAAAATGGGAAAATAATGGAAGTTGAAACAATAGTACCCATCTAGAGAAATCCAATGCTCCCTCATATTTTAGCTATTATTTCTTCCATCCTCTGTTCAGTAGCTGAGATTGGGTGATTGATGATGGCTGAGAGAAGAAGATAAATGAGAAGTTAGGGCAAAAACTTTTTAATCCACCCAGTGCCAAAATATTATGTGCTGTGTGTCAGGTGACGGGTAGAAGGGAGGAAGGAGGCAGTGTGATCTTGTGAATCTCAAGGGCAGGAGCTATAGGATAACGGAGGACAAACAGTGTCTGGCCTGGGCAACTATATTTTGGCTGGTTCTTTAGGCAAGTAACATGTGAAACTGTTTCTACCACAAAACCGATGCTTGCTTATGTTTAAAACATATTGCCATTGTGTAGGAAAATCTTGCACAAGCATATATGTGTGAGAGCATGTGTGTTGGTGTTTAATTTTTTCCTAGGGAAAAATTATGACCTTCATCAAATTTATATGGACTCATGATCAAATGAAAATTAATATCCACATGATTTTTATTTTTTAATTCTCAAGAGGGTATAGTAGAACAAACAGTGACTAAAAAGCTACAATGTGCCAGGCAATGAACAATGTATCTGGGACATAGTGAAGAGTAGCTTGAAGTTATAATGAAGGAGAAGGACACGTAACATGTGGCATAAGGGAAAACTAACCTCTTGTGAGTGAATATACAGGGAGCAAGTCAGGAGAGAATGTCTAGCTAGGCCTTGAACCAGGAAAGACATACAGATGGGCATTTAAGCAGATGAACATCCTAGGGAGAAGTTTGAATGAAGAAAGAACTTGAGAAAAGACTGGAAATAAGAAAAAAGTTATAAAAATGAGATTGAGAAAGAGAAGTGAGAGAATATTGTATCTATCTATCCCTCTATCAATCTCTATTTGTCTATTCTTTGATTGTCCGATGAAGATAATGTCTTAATTCAGCAAGGAGCACTGCTATTTTTGGAAGTATAAATTTATGACAAGTGTTTAAGAACATAATGAGGATGAAGACAAGGTAGAGGAAATAATTAAGTTCTATTGTTGTACAATATGAGGGAAGTCACAGTTTACCGATTCAGTTTAACAGAATTCCCGCATGAATTTGACAAGTATTTTGGCTCTCTTCTTATGGTGAGAAACTAGGTTATATTGTAAAGAAACAAAGAAAGAAGACCTGTCTTTGAAGTGTTCACAGGCGGTGGGAGGCCAGTCAATGAGCAGCAAGGGCTTGGGGTCCTGGTCACCTCAATGACACGGCAGGCAGTTGAGTGTGTGTAGCTTGTATTTTTCTTACTTGGATGTTTTTATTTTATTTTATTTTTTAAGGCTTTTTGAGACAGGGTCTTGCTTTGTGGTTCAGGCTGGCCCTGAGCTCGGCCTCAAACTCACATCACAGCAGTCCTCCTGCTTCTGCCTCCCGAGTGCTGGGATGACAGGCGTGAGCCACCATGCCCGGCACTGTGGTATGTGGTACTGGTTGCTGCTGGGGTGAGTCTCCATGCCAAGTATTGTTATGTGGTTACCGGGGATTGAACCTGGGCCCTTGCGCTTGCAAGACAGGCGCCGGAACCACTGAGCTAAATCCCTGGCCCAATTTCTTCTTATTTTCTAATATTTTCTTTAGCATATATATTTTTTTATTACTGAGCTTATCCGGCTTTGATTTAGGCTATTTTCATATTCTATTCAGTGCTTTTAATATTTGTTATTTTGCTTTGAAATGATAGTTTGCTCAGATTATTTGTTTTGTAGGCATGTCTTTCTGCTGTGCTTTTATCAATAGTAGGATATTTATTTTGTCTTTACTTTTTTATTCTTTCTTTTAGAACCATCCTGTGGACTAGTGCCTCATCATTTTCTCTTACTTTATGTGAAAGGATTTTTCCTGAACTTTGAGAAGAATTCAAGAGAAAGGATATGTTTTCTAAGGTCACAGCTCTAGTGTTTCCCCTTCTGTGTGTTCCTGTAGTTTAAAAAATGTTGTGGCGTCCTATTTACCTGGCCTGTCTATGGTCCAAGGTAACATGACTAAGTGTGGGCTGTGTTTCTTACTAGCTACCATCACAGGTGCACAGGTACTATTTTCCTCCAGTCCTTCTTTCGTCTCTCCTCTTGACTTTCCATTCCCTGATTTCTTCTCCTGAGAGACACTTTGCAGAGTTGCTGGTTGGAGAGCCCTGTCATGATACTTCCTCCCTCTTGGGAGGGAGGAAGGGAGAGCACCATATGTTTTTATTGCATCTCACTGTATTCATGTGTTTATGATCTTCATGAGTTTTTCTCCAAGGGAAGAAATTTCTTTCCCTTATTCTGTACTTCCTTCCCTGATGGTACCACTCCCAGCCAAGGAATGGATCCTTGTTTGATCTCCATGGTTTCTTCTTCCTTAAGACACAGAGGAAGTCTGAAGGTTTGGGTGCCATGCTGTCCTTTCCTAGATGGGATGAGGCTCTGGCTAGGTCTCTGTGTTGCAGTGATGATATCTGATAGGAGAAGACTCTGGGAGCCTTCCACAATGTGGATCTTTGCTCAGCCATCTCCATGAGAACCTTTTGGTATTTGTCAAGGGGAATCCTATGAAAATGTAGCTCCCCTTAGACAGCACCCCCTAATAATTTCTCATCCTCATCCCGGTCCACACTTAGGCTCTCACTCAGGGAATCAGAAAGACCATGTGGTTGCTCTTGCCTGCCGATGGCTCCATTAGCTTCTGCTCCAATAAAGTGATTGTGTCTCTTTCCTTTACCACTTGGCATTTTCTCTGAGACCTCAGATCTCTGATGAGCCCATAAAAAAATAATTGATTTTTAAGAGGTCTAGCTTTCCTTGTCACAAGGATAATATCCATGCTCTCAGTATCTTGGAACTCCAACCAAAATATCCAGGGGTGAGACTCCATGAGATCTTGATTGCTGCAACCCCAGGTTTTACTCAGGTGTTTTGTGTGCAGTTTCATGGAATTTGAAACTGTGCTCTCTTTTCAACACTTGGTCTGAATTGGCTGCAAAGTGCTGGGAATCCAAGCCTCCTGCTGCACTTTGCTTTTTCTGAACAGTGACGAAATCACATAGGGTTTGATACTCATGCTTTTCCCTGCTGCTTGGATTTGGGGGTTTGCATGGAAACTGTGATACATGTATTGATGCTGTTATCCATAGACGTAACCTTCTGGTGTCCCAGTTCCTTTCCTTTCTGGTTTTCTGGAGAGAGCAGTGAGTTTTAGAAACTAAGTCGCTACTGCCATTTCTATTTTCTTAGAATTCCCCTGAGTACTTATATTTTAATAAATGCTTCTGAAGATCAAGAGTTCATCAAAATTCAAAGGAATTGTTTACATACTATGTAACTGGTGACTAGAGAAAAATATTTGGGGAAACCTCTGGAATATTTCAAATGGTGGTTCGTCATCCATTATTCAGTATACTCTTCTGCTTACTGGGTACCATAAGACAAAGGCAGAGCCCTATGAATGAGTTCTGTTCTATCCTTTTATGTGTAAATGATTTTAGCTCATTTTGAACAATGTTAAGCATTAGCTTTCTTTTCTGATTGGACTCAAATTTGGATGGTTATTGTTCTAAGCTAGAGTACATGGTCCCCAGGAATAGAAGATATAATGCTTGTCAAAAAGTCTGTCCCTATTTCACTGCCTGACCTTACATTTCTTTGTGTAGCGTTCTACATACTATGGGGCCTCAATAAATACTAATAGAGTTGAATTGAATTTTTACTTTACTCATTTCACAAATAGGTTAAGTGAGGATTAACAGCTCCACTGTAATACCAGTAGGATAAAATAAAGAATATCTGTATAGGTGTACAGTGTCTTGAATTGGAATGCTAAGTACATTACACCAGAAAATATCTGTAGTTAAGGGAAACATTGTTCTTTAGATGTTATTTATACTTGTACACAGAAACAGCTGTGAGCATGCAAAATATGTTCTTCTTTTATCCCTAGCAGCAAATGATTGCAAGAAAAATTTCACAAGGATTTAAAGATATCTCTAGATTATTTCCTAATTATATTTTGACAAAACATAGTAAAAACAAACCTGGTGAAACTTCAAATTAGAAATGTAAGACCATGACATAAAACAAATTTCTGAATATTCTGTTAGGACAGGGATTTCTATATAAAATGTGCGACTTGAGGGGCTGGGGATTTAGCTCAGTGGTTCCAGCCCCTGTCTTGCAAGCACAAGGGTCCAAGTTCCATCCCCGGTAACCACATACAATACTGGGTATGGGGTGCCAGGCATGGTGGCTCATGCCTGTAATCCCAGCACTTGGCAGAAGCAGGAGGATTGTTGTATTGTGAGTTTGAGGCTGAGATCAGGGCCAGCCTGAACTATAAAGTGAGATCTTGTTTTTTTTAAAATGTGCAACATGAAATGTCTGATTTTCTTTCTTTTTCTTTGACTTATGATTTTCTACAAATCAAGCCAAGGGTGAATGAAGCCCAGGCTATCTGACTTTTGCACATCTAAATTTTATAAAGACATTTTTCATTGTGTAGCTACTAGAACTTATATCCTTAAAAAGAAACTGACTAGACTTAAAATATGTAACGCATGAGAATATTAAAAAAGTGCAGTACCAAGAACATTCTTATAGTTTCACAATATTTCTAATGTATCATTATTAATTTAATTTTTTTGTACTCACTTTTCTTTCATATTAAAAAATCACACTCATGAGGTGAACTCCAGAAATTTCACCAAGACTTATACTTTCCCTCATTCACTTTGCTTGGTTTGTGATTTTTGTGATCAAATAAGAATTGGAAAAAATAAACTATACATTATTATGATAGACTGCATTATAAGTGCATACTACATATTAATAATTATAA
Organism: Petromus typicus; assembly: GCA_004026965.1. Classification (NCBI taxonomy): domain Eukaryota; kingdom Metazoa; phylum Chordata; class Mammalia; order Rodentia; family Petromuridae; genus Petromus; species Petromus typicus. Next base: position 20,899 of record PVIR01005257.1, read on the forward strand.
TCTCTGAAAAGTTTGGCTGAAATGAGGTAACATTACTTCCTAATGTTTGAATAGTGAATGTCTCATTAGCAAATATATATATTGCTATTTGTAAAGTTGTCACCTGCCAATTTGGGAAATGTTTTCTAAGTTCAAAAGACTCTTTCTTCTGTAAGGTACTAATTCTACAAGAAACGCTAAGCAGTAATCCAACTACTGCATGATTTTTACCTGGAAAGTTAATGCCTCAAAATTTTGGGGACCCAGTAATTTTGCTTAACAAAACCCTATCTGACAAATAACATTTTATGTTATATTTGATTAACATGTATAAATTGTGCATAGTAATAGGGTCCAGTATCATGGAACAAGTGTGTAATAATAAAATCCAGCCTCCTTTTAACTCCTCATCCCCCATTTTCCAACCTCTGGTGCAATCCCTCTTCTTCAAAACTTAGCCTCCTCATGTGGAAGAAACCATGGGTCATTTTACATTCGATTTAGGCCCTTTACTATTTCACATGAGAGAGATGACTTGAACAAATGTTCTTCAACCCCTTAAACTGTTCTAAACATCAGCATTCATGTTTCAGAGGAAGTCTTTTTAAATAAAATGTTGAAATCTCACCTGGGTGTCTTTTCTTAACTGAATTTAATGGTACATTTTAGGTAGACCTTATGATCATATTTCTCATTGAGAGTTTGTACCTGTACATGATGTATCTTGATCCTTATATTTTTACCGTTCCCCTGCCCTCCTTTCTGCCCCTCCCTATATATATAAGCCTTATTTCTGTTTTTCTGTCTTCAATTTTTTTCTTTCCCTTCTTTGGTTTCACTCCCCCCCTTTAACTTCTCTTCCCCTTTGAACATTTTCTTTCTATTTCACAATATGCATTATACATTTGGTTCTCATTTACACCTTCACTTTCTTACATCAGAGAAATGATTCAGTATTTACATATGCATGTCTTATTTATCTTACTTATGAGTATGACCTCAAGGTAAATCCATTTAGGTATAAATTTCTCATGTTTACCTACCTTTATGGCTGAGAAATACTTTATCTAATAAAAAAACCCCCACATCTTTAACACATGGATGTCTTAATAATTGGGATTTGCTCCTTATTTATGTAATGACACAGCAGAATGGTTAACTAGGAAATAGTGATTTAGTTGCTTGGAAAATAAGATTTGAATATGGCTACTTCTGTTACTGTTGGAGAGAAAGTTGACCCAAGACAAGTTCTCCATAGATTTATTATCTTATTGGTAATAATTTGATGAATATGAAAAGCCAGATAAGCATAGTACAATAGTAGTAGGAGACTTCAGTACCCCACAGTCACAAATAGAGAGATTGCTTCGACAAAAAAAATCAATAATGAAGTACTTGAACTGAACAAAACTTTTGAACAAATGTACTCAATAGATGTCTGTGGAGTATTTCACCTAATAAAGTCAGAATATACATTTTTCTCAGCTGCTTATTCTATAAAATAAATGACATGTTAGTCCATAGAACTTGTTTAAGTAAATTCAAAGGGATTAAAGTTATCCCCTGTATACTGTCAGACTACAATTCCCTGAAATTGTAGATAAATAGCAAACAAATTTCCAAGAACTTCACAAACATGTGGAAATTTGAACAACACTCTCCTAAATAACCAATGGGTCACAGAAGAAATTAAACAGTTTCCACAATTAAATGATAATGCCAATACAACATGCAGGAATCTATGGGATACGGTGGGAACAGTGCTGCAAGGAAAATTCATGGCAGTGAATGTACACACGAGGAACATGGAGCAAGCTCAAATAATGCTGAACCTCAAGCTACTAGAAAAAGAGGAGCAAGACAAATTCAAAGCTCATAGATTATGAGAATAATAAGAATTATAGCAGAATAAATTATAAAAAATATAGCAGAAACTAATTCAATGGAGACTAAGAAAATGATTCAAAAAATGAATTGAAGAATTGGTTCTTTGACAGTATAAACAAAATTGATAAAACCTTAGCCAACTTTGTTTAAAAAGGAAAGAAAGATCCCAACCCATGCAATAATGAATGAAAATGGTGAAATCACAACACATCTAGCAGAAATTCAGAGGCTAGTCAACCCTACTTTAAAATTTGTACCCTAATAAGATGGAAAATGCAAAAGAAATGGACAGATTTCTAGACACATATGAACTTCCAAAGTTGAATGAAGAAGTTATAAAAATGCTAAACAACCCAATATCAATCAGTGGTATTGAAAATGTAATTAAAAACTTACCAACAAAGAAAAGTCCTGGTCTTGATACCTTACTGCTGATAAGAAATTTAGAGAACCATTAATACTAGTACTTTTCAAACAAATGAAATTGAAAGGGAAGCAAGGCTCCCAGATTTATTCCTTGAAGCAACTATTACCTTGATTCCAAAAGCAGAGACTCAACCAAGAAAAAGAACTACAAGCCAATTTCTCTAATAAATAAAGATGCAAAAATTTAAAAAAAGGTATTAGCAAACAGAATACAGAAAATCATCAAGAACATTGTATACCCTGACCAAGTTCGATTCACTTCAGTGATGCAAGGATGGTTCAACATACGTAAATCGATAAATATAATATACTATGTTAACAAATTTAAGGACAAAGACAATAGGATCATCTCAATAAATTCAAAAAAAGAATTCAATAAAATCCAAACCTATTCATTATTAAAACGCTACAGAAAATTGGAACAGATGGTCTTTATTGCAACCTGATAAAAGCCAGTTATGGAAAACAAAAAACCAGCATCATACTAAATGGTGAAAAATTAAAATCTTTGATGTAAACTTAGGAATAAGACAAGGATGTCCACTATCATCACTGGTGATGTTCTGGAAACATTGGTCACAGGAATTAGACAAGAGAAAGAAATAAAAGGAATAAAGAAAAGAAAGGAGAAAAATTAAACTGTCGCTATTTGCTGATGACATGGTATTCTATATAGAAGATTTCAAAAACTCATAAAGGGCCAGAGTTTTAGTTCAGTGGTTCTGGCACCTGTCTTGCAAGCACAAGAGCCTGGGTTCAATCCCCAGTAACCACATACAATACTGAGTGTGGAGACTCATGCCCAGCAGCAATTAGTACCATATACCACTGTGCTGGGCATGGTGGCTCACACCTGTAAGCTTAGCACTCAGGAGGCAGAGGCTGGAGGATTTCTGTGATGTGAGTTTGAGTTTGAGCTTGGGCCAGCCTGAACTACAAAAGTGGGACCCGGTCTCAAAACAAACAAACAAACAAATACACCTCATTAAAAAAAAAAAAAAAACACTTGACTTAATCACCAGGTTCAATACTGTAGCTGAGTACAAAGTCAACACCTCAAAATCAATAGCTTTGCTACACACAAATAATAGACTCACTGAGAGACAAATATAAGAAACAATTTCTTCATAATAGCACCTAAAAATGAAATATCTAGAAATCAATCTACTAAAAGGAGTGAAAGACCTCTTCTCTGAAAACTAAAATATTCTGAAAAGGCAGACTGAAGACAGTATCAGAAACAGAAAACACATAATTTGCTCCTGGGTAGAAAGAACCAATATTATCAAAATTGCCATACTCCCAACACTACTATATAGATTCAGTGCAATTCCAATTGAAATACTTACAACATATTTCACAGAGCTAGAGAAAATAACCCAAAAATTACATCTGGAACAAGATACCTAAAATAGCTAAAGCAAGGACATGGCAATGGGTATCACATCTCCAACATGAAACTATACCACAAAACTACTGTGATAAAAACTGCATGGTACTGGCAAATAAACATACACAAGGATTAGTGGAACAGACTAGTAGACACACAAATCACTTCAAACACACTAAGCCACCTCATCTTTGACAAAGGAACCAAACATCATCAGTGGAGAAAAGATAGCCTTTTTTTGTAAATGGTGCTGAAAAAACTGGGTTTCAGACTGCCAAAAATTAAAATTATATTCATGTCTTTTACTATGCACTAAACTAAAATCAAAGTGGATTAGAGACCTAAATATTAAAACAAAAACACTAAATTTGCTGTAAAACAGGTTAGGTAGAACTCGTGGGGCCAGTGGCACCTGGAAAGACTTTATGAACAAAATCCCAGCATGTTGGGAACTAGCAGAAAGAATCAACAATTGGGATCTCATCTTATTAAAAAGCTTCTTCACAGTAAGAGAAACCAACAAAGTGAAAAGACATCCTGCAAGTTTGGAAAAAATTTTACCAGCTGCTCCTTGGACAAAGGATTACTATCTAGAGTATATAAGGACCATTAAAATATCAGCCCCTACAAATTTAAAGATCCAGTTCAAATGTAAGCCTCTGAAATGGACAGATATTTCTCAGATGAAAAGATAAAGGCAGTAAAAAAATAAGAAAAAATATTCAACATTACCGGTCATTCGCGAGATGTAGACTGAAACAACAGAGATTTCATCTCACTTCACAGTGAATGGCTGCTATCTTGAAATTAACCAACAACAAATGCTGGCAAGGATGCAGCATGAAAGGAACCCTTCTCTACTTCTGACAGGAAAGTATATTGGTGTGACCACTGTGGAGCTCAGTGTGGAGATTCCTTAAAAAACTAGAAGTAAAGTCCCATTTGTCCCTGCTAGGTGTACACACAAAAGAATTAAAAGGACAATAGCACAGTGACATTTATGCACCCATGTTTATAGCAGCTCAGTTTGTGACAAATCTTGGAAGTAGCCCAAATGCCCATCAACTGGAGACTGGACAAAGAAGAGTGTTTGTTTTTTTAATAAAATGCATTATTAGTCAGCTATATAAGATGATAAATTTGAGTCATTTATACTCGAATGGATGTACCTTGAAGATATATTCATAAGTGAAATAAATAGGACACAGATGTGTAAATACCATATCATTTCTCTAATATCATAAAGTGAAGGTATAAATGAGGCACCAGAGTATATGGTTGATACTGTGAAATAGGAAGAAAATGTTCAAAGGGAAAAGGTAAAGGGGGGCAATAGGGGTAAATTAAGTAGGGAAAGAAAAAAATTGATAGTAAATATAAAAAATGGAAACAGTTTTGTATATAGGGTGTTGAGGGTGGTAAGGTAGGCAAGGGAAACAGAAAAATGAGAATCAAGTTGCGTCATGTACAGGTTCAAATTTTTAATGTTGAATGTGATCACAATATATATGTAATATGTATGTAACATGTACCAACAAATTGAATTAAAAAAAGACATATGCCTTGTATAATATGACTTTAATTCTTTTATAATTTAATTTTTAAACATTTCTGGATATTTTTTAAGCTGATCTTCAGGCTGCATTTTTAATGTTGTTTTAGTTTTTGAAATTCAACATTAATTTGGGCTACTATTTCAGATTTGTGCCTATTAATTCTCCCCACAAGTCATGCAGATCATTTAGCAATAGAAATTTTTTTTTTTTTTTTTTGAGACAGGGTCTCCCTTTTTGTGGTTCAGGCTGGCCCTGAGCTCAGCCTCAAACTCACATCACAGCAATCCTCCTGCCTCTGCCTCCCAAGTGCTGGGATGACAGGTGTGAGCCACCACGCCCAGCACTGTGGTATGTGGTACTGGTTGCTGCTGGGGTGAGTCTCCACACCCAGTATGGTATGTGGTTAACCGGGGAATCAAACCCGGGTCCTTGCGCTTGCAAGACAGGCACCGGAACCACTGAGCTAACTCCCCAGCCCAGCAATAGAAATCTGTTATCCAATCTGTTTGAGAGCTCTCTACGTATTAAGAAGGTTCATTCTCTTCAAACTGGTGTTTGTCCATTCAAAAGGTATTTGTTGAGTCTTTCTAATTATGTCACAGGAAGAGTATAAAAGAAGTGAAAGAGAATTGTTGCTCCCAGTGATAAAAACAGCTTGCTACAATAATAGAATACAGTCATATTGCTAAGACGATGAGAGTCCGGAAAGATTTCAGAGAGTTGATCCAAATGAGGACCAGTATTTGATCTAGCCAAATAAAGAAAGCAAGTATTCCAAGGGAAGGAAAAAATAAATTTCATCCACTTTGATTTTTTCTTGGTACATGGTGAAAGAGCTAGGTCTAGCTTTAGTCTTTGGTAGGTTAAAGCCCAGTTTTACCAGCACCATTTGTTAAAGAGGCTATCTTTACTCCATTGAGGATGTTTGGTTCCTTTGTCAAAGATGAGGTGGCTCAGTCTATCTGGAGTAGTTTCTGGATCTTCTAGTCTACTCTATTCATCCTCAGGTTTGTTACTTTTCCAGTACCTTGCAGTTTTTATCATGGTGGCTTTATAATAGTTTCAGGTTCGAGGTTGTAATACCACCCACCATGTCTCTGTTGCTTAGAATTGCTTTTGTTATTCTAGGTCTTTTGTGGTTCCAGATGAAAGTTTGAATTTTTTTCTCTAGATCTGTGAAATATGCTGCTGGGATTTCAATTGGGATTGCATTGAATCTGTATAGTAGTTTTGGGAGTATAGAAATTTTGATGATATTGGTTCTTCCTACCCAGGAGCAAGGTATGTCTTTACATTTTTTGATATCATCTTCTATCTCCTTTTTCAGAGTGCTGTAGTTTTCAGAGTAGAGGTCTTTCACCTCCTTTGTTAGACTGATTCCTAGGTATTTTATTTGTTTGGGTGCTATTGTGAAAGGGACTGACTTCTCAATTTCTATCTCAGTGGATCTACTGTTTGTGTATACGAAGGCTATTGATTTTTGAACATTGACCTTGTATCCAGCTATGCAACTAAATTTAGCACTTAGGTCCAGTAGTTTTTTAATTGAGTTTTTAGGATCCTCTAGATAGAGTATCATGTCATCAGCAAATAATGACAATTTAACTTCTTCTTTTTCTATCTTTATTCCTCTTGCCTAATTGCTGTGGCTAATATTTCCAGAACTATATTAGACCTCATATTTTTAAAAAGCTTCTGCACAGCAAAGGAAACCACTAACAGAGAGAAAAGGCAACCAACAATGTGGGAAAAATCTTTACCAGCTGTTCCTCAGACAAAGAGCTACTATCTAGAATATATAAAGAGCTTTAAAAAATCAGCCCACCCAAATTTAAAGACCCAATTCAAAAATGGCCATCTGAAATGAACAGATACTTTCAGAGGAAGAAGTAAGAGAAGCTAAGAAGCATATGAAGAAATGCTCCACATAGTTAGTCATTCAAGAGATGCAGATGAAAACAACACTGAGATTTTATCCATTCCACAAGGAATGACTCCCATGTCAGAATTAGCCAGCAACAAATGTGGGCAAGGCTGCAGAGAAAAAGGAACTCTTCTCCACTGTTGGTGGGAGTGTAGACTCATACAACTTCTGTGGAGATCAGTGTGGAGATTCCTCAAAAACTAGGATTGGAGGTCCCATTTGACCTGGCCATTGCTCTGCTAGGTATATACATAAAGGAATTAAAAGATTCATATCACAGCGACATATGTGCACCCATGTTTATAGCAGCTCAGTTTGTGGTTGCTAAATCTTGGAACCAACCCAAATGTTCATCAACTGGAGACTGGATAAAGAAGGTGTGGTTCTTTTATAGAATGGAGTATTACTCTGCCACTAAAAATGATAAGATTGAGTCATTCATACTCAAATGGATGTACCTTGAGGACGTCCTCATAAGCAAAATAAACAGGTCACAGATGTATAAATATCACATCTTTTCTTTGGTATGAGAAAATGAAGTTGTAAATGAGTTGTAGTATGTATAGTTGATATTGTAAAGTATAAAATATTTAAAAGGAAAGAATGTAAGGATAAACAAATGTGGTAATAATAAAGAAAAAAGAAAACAAAATTGTGTATACAGGGGGGTGGGGTGGTTGCAGGATGGGGGGAAAATGAAAAAAAATGAAAATCAAGTCATGTCATATTCTGGTACAAATTCTCAATGTTGAATGCGATTATGATGTGTATTCATAATGTACCAATAAAGATAAAAATTTTAAAAAAGTTAAAAAAAGAAAATAAATTCCAAAACTTGGGGCTAAGAGAGTGTGGGACTCTTCACTCCTAATGAGAAGTCACAGGACTCACTGCCAGAGCAGGAGCATGAGAAGGGCAAGGATAAGGCTGGAGAGGTGTGTGGGCACCTGTGGACCAAACTCAGGTGAGGTGTATGTTCAGATTTAAATTTCAGGGAAGTAAGTTCTGGGTTTCTGATTTTTAAATAAAACAAAAAGCAAACTTATGAAAATAAGATTAAAAAGAGAAAGGATGATTTCACTGAGAAGAAATTATGGGAATTAGGGAAAAAGAGGAAGGGCATGAGGGAAAGATGGAGGGAGGGAGGGAGCTCACCAATATTCTCAGAAAATTCATTATCTAAATGAAATGGAAGTAATATTCCTTAAGATCATGTCATTAGAAGTACCCTGTCATCATGATCTAAGGTAGGTGTGGTGAGTATGTGTGTGTGTGTGTGTGTGTGTGTGTGTGTGTGTACATGCATGTGTGTGTATTTAGTATTAGAGATCAAACTCAGGTCCCTGTGTTTCCAAGATAGGCATGGAACCACTTGAGCTAAATCCCCAGCCTCCTGTCATGACCTAAGAACACAGACTAAATGTTTTCATGGAAATTTGAGGACTATATTGCATATTCCCCTTTTATTTTGTATCCAGTGCTGCAGTAGGAACAAAACTGTAACTGATCCTTAGACATGGAAAGCAGAAAGCTTCCCATCATTCAGCCTTGGATCAGCTGATGGACTATCAGTTCCCCTGTTTCCTAGAAACTAGTGTGGATGAATGTCAGAAGCATGAGCCTAAGTATGGAAAAGAAGACTAAAGGAAATTAGTCATAGTTTGGTTTCTTCAAGTGTGATACATGAATGGTTATGCCACTCACCGTGGAGCGTAATTCTGAGGATTGAATATAGTGACCCATAAGAAGCCACTGAGAACAACACTGGACTTAGCAAAAACCCAACCAAGGTCATTGCATTAGTACTATCAGTATAATAAATGAATAAAACAGAAAACAGATAGCCTTAAATGAATTTTATAAGTATTGTTTTGCAATCAACTGAAGCAAATGAATTTTCCATTTGTTCTACCACTGTGTGGATATCACTGGAGCTATCTTTAGAGTTAACATCTCTAATATAAGTAAATAACTTCAGAAAAGGTTTTCAATGAAACAGAAGGAAGAGAATGAATTAAAGAACCAGTAGGAGAGATCAGCTATTCATGGAAGGCAACATTTTCATGCCAAGAACAGAGTCTAGGGAGTTAAATCCTCTGCTGTAAGAAGTGTATTAAAATTCTCAATGAGCTTGTACTGTCTTAAAAAAATTTCAAATAACTGTGTATGGAAAATCACCAGACAGCTACTTGAGATGCTAGATTCTGACTGAGAGAAGCCAACTTCAGTGCCTTCACAGGATAAGTTAGGAGCAAGTTGTCATCTGTCAGGCAAAAGTATTCCTAGTGACGTCATCAAAGCGTCAATGATTTTCTTGTTTTTTAATAGATGGAATGTCAGAAAAACAAGCCAGGTATGAGTCTACATTTCTTTTGGATATCCTTGATTGCATACCGAAAGCCTATAAATGAGTGATTTTGAATGTCCTGGTTTGTGACTTCTCAAGTAATAAACTCCAGCAAATTCAGACTGAAATTTCCTTAGAGTCCCTGAGAAATAGTTCATAGCACATTCAGATTTAGGAAGCCATTTTTAAAACTATGGCTTTTCAGTCACTCTACATGTGTAATCTTCATGTTTTTAGTAAAGTATGTTGAAAATATGACATCTCTGTGTGTTTCTGTACATGTCTGATGAATTCAAACCACTGCTAAGTGCAGACCCTTGGAGTGACCGATGCCTTGGCTGCCCTGTACCTGAGCTGCTTTCTCAGGGCTGTTGTTTCTCCTCCGTGAATGAAGTCTTTATTTCCAGAGCCTTTTGTTCTTGAGGAACAAAATGTCATTGGTGGTTTTTTTATGACCTTGACAAACAACAGTGGTAAAATAGACCTTTGTATTCATTCTTCAATGAATCGATACTTACTTAACTGTCTATTATAGGTCAAATTCTTATTTTCTGACCTGTAAGTAATTTCAAACAAAATACAAAACAAGAATTGTAATAAAGTATACGTTGGAAGTTACTCCATTACACATGTTTTATGAGGCCTTAGAGAGCCTTGTTTGCAAGGCTGACTTCATGACAAACTTTTAGATATAAATACAGGCAAAATGTGTATTGGAATTATTTGGCATGAATGCTAGATTTAAATCAGGCTTAATCAGTTATTTCTAGCACTGGTTACTATTTACACACTATGGTAAAGTAAAAATTTACAAATTATGAATTCTCAAGGCAGTAGTTAGAGCTATGATGGGTAGGTCCCAGTTCTAGCATACTTTACTATAACAGTACCTTGACATTTAAGAGTGCAGCACAGTATCAGTGGAAGGTGCAGTAGAGCCTGTAATGGTTTGGTGAGTTGTTTCTTAAGTTTAATAAGCTTTGAAACAGAGTTACGGGCGTCAGAAACTCCCTGTGATCTGCCAACTTGATTGTAGTCTGTGATTAAATCACATTGCTGAAAGGGCCTCAAAAATGCCTTTTGATGATAAACTAGTCAAATAATACCCTGAAATAGAGGTCCCACCTTCATGAAAGTGTTTTATCATAATCCTCATCATCCCAAAGTAGACATAAATTGTAATGATGTCTTTCTTTTCTCACCCAAAATTATAGATAATATGTCAATTTTGTCTACATGTTAAGCTAGCTTTATTCTTAATAATGGGTATCCTCTTGTCATATATCCAGAATGAAACAGTAAAGTTTACTAAAAGTTTTCCTATTGTGTATCACTACTATATTTTTCTTCTTGGGACTCTAGCTAAAAATTTTAAAAAACTACTTGCAGTTTTTATTCATCTAATAACTTATTTTTGGTATTTTAGAGAAAAGGTTTTAAAGGGGACATCAAGACTTCAGAATTTTAATATTCTTTGAGATTCTTATCATAATATCAGAGTCAGAGTGTCTGACTAGATCTCTGTGGAATAACTTTCAATCCTGGCATTTTAAGGCAAAGCTGTCCTTGTGTCATATTTTTTTTATATACTTGAATACAACTGATGCACACAGAGCTATAGATTCCCACTTTGCTGGCTTCAACTTGAGGAAGATAGATCTCTTTTCCATAAACACATTTTCTGGTCAATTTTCCCCACTCCTAGGCTCTATCCAAGGATCACAGTCAGGAGGCCAGAACGATGCCTGTGGTGATCCTGTTCCCAATGACTGCCGAATCGGGCTGACATAAAGACAAGTCGCCCAAAGAAAGCAGAACTGGATTATGCATCTTCTCTTTTTAGAAGATGTGTTAGGATGTTTGGAAGTATAGGTACCGGAAGAGTCCTGTGCATTGAAGTTGGTGTGCTTGTATTGGACACCGTATACTTTCAAATAAGTAAAGAGAGGAAGATTGAGTTTACATGTAGAAAACCAAAGATAAAGGGCTACTTTGAGAGAGCTCAAGACTCAGAATAGCCTCTAAACCTTACACTTTGTCACCTTCCCACAAGATGTCTCTATAGTGGCTTAGTCAGTCCATACTTAAACTTATTACTGATTACTGTGTTACTACTTTATTCTACAAAATAATGAACAAAGCTTAGAAAAAACCATCCTTTTCAGTGTTGCTAATATTGTCTTATTTTTGGTTTTTCAGGAGGTGCATACTTGGATTTGTTAACCAAGCACCATCAAAAGGAGCAACACAATGTGAACTGTGGTGTATAGTGCAGCCACTGTATTTCTTAGCACCTAGAGAGAGGATGGGGGGTGATCTGTCCCACTGTTCCAGCCAGTGATTTATATAGGAATATATTTTGCACTTGCTCTTCCCTGGGGTGTATGCATATGAAGTTTTATCCACAGCAAAATTACATAGAGACTATGGTTTCTAAAGTAATAATTAATGCAGGAATTTTTAATTTTGAAAGAAGTAAACCATATCTACTTTAGGAGGAATTCTCATTGTGAACAGAAGCCCAGTAAAATAGGCACTATCAAATAATTCCAGTAGGCAACAGAAATTGCTTGGGATTTTTGTTTTGCTTTGAAAACTTTTGAAAATATTTCAAAGCCCTCAAGTTTTTCAGTATTATTTGGCTCAAAGATCTAACCTATATGATTTAGTAATAGCATATATATAAAAATTTGGAATATAAATTATATACCAAGGCATTCATTCTGAAATGATTTGTAAAAAGGAAAAATAATCCAACAAATGACGACATTCTGAAATGAAGTAAATGATTGTGTATCATGCAGTTAGATTGACCATTTGAAAATATTTTAATGTCTAGCATGATGCTTATAATATAATTATAAAAATATATTTTGTGAACAATAGCCTCGTTCATAACATTTTTAATACTAGGGAAGTTTTTCAAATGAAAGACACATTATTTCTGGATTGTGACATTAGAGGATAAATTTATTTTCATGCACATGTATTGAAATATATATACATATAAAATATATGCATTAATTCTATTTTACAATATTAACATGCATTTTATGAATGCAAATATGTGTGTATATACATATACAGATATATATCTCCATCTATTCATCTCTATCTATCATCTATCTACCTATGATTGACCTATCTAATACATCTATCTTCTCTTTTTGGCTAGGACTGCAAGTTCCATGGCAGTTCACCACTGCCATGCATATTACTTAGAACTCTAGTTTTTGACTTAATATTTATTTAAGCAAAAAATAAGCTGAGAACTTTTGCTTGTGAAAGCTTTGTCATTATTTGTGGGTTCTCTTGCAGTCAATGTCTATACAAAGATGGCTCAATCCTTTATTTGAGTAGAAGTGTAAGTTTGACTTGTTTTTGACAACCACAAATAGTAATTTACTGTTAATTATAAATACTGAATATTTGTAATATATAATTCTTATAATTATAATTTTATAATTATAATCCATAATTTTATATAATATATAATTTTTTATAATTATAATTTTATAATATGGCTCTAGTTGAAACATTTTTCTAGTCAATTCCTTTGAAAATCCCAAGAAAGCTCTTAAGTGTTTGGGAGACATGACACAGAATATGATCATTGCTTATTTCTTAGGATTCTCCAAGTTGCTAGTGACACTGCCTCAGACCATGGGTATGCTATTTTATCTTCTTGAATAAAACTTTCTTATCTAAATTCCTAGTCCACAGAGTTTATATTTGGTTAAATGCTACATGGGAAATGATTTTGGAAATATTATTCTGGCTTTTAAAAGAGATCAGAGCAGTTTGGAAGAGTTACTGATTTTTTTTTTAATTCAAATCTTTGTTGGTACATTATGAATACACTTCATCATTGCATTCAACATTGAAAATTTGTAGCAGAATATGATACTTCTTGATTCTCATTTTTTCCTCTTCCCCAACCCACCCTGCAATCCCCCACCACGATATACATAAGCTTTATTTCCTTTTCTTTTTGATACAATTACTATCACATTCTTTTTCCTCTCGTTATTTACCTCTGAGTTATTGAATTTTATTTTTGTAGCATTCCTCCATTTGAATGCGATGTGCTTCTTTAGGAGCAGTTGGCATGACCATCCCCAAGAGCAGCACATGCTTTCTCTTAGTAGGTAGGAACATTGCATGGATCCTTTCTTTTGTGCTCTTCCCTGAGCAACAAATAAAAAGCAAAACACAGCTATTTTGAAAAGTGCTCCAGGAGATGGATTGCAGGGGAACACGGTGTTGTGAGTCGCACGTATTTATATAGGTCAGGACCACTTCCCACTGCTGATTGTCATTATTATAAATAAAAATTTACAGCACTGTGGGTTACTACTTACACACAGATCTAATTTATGATAGTCACATGAAAATTTTTATTTTCTAGTTATTAACTGCGATTCTTTCTAGTCAATTTAAAACATAATTTCTAGAGATAACAGAATATTTGCAAAAGTAACTTCAAAAGTTAGGATGGCTGGAAACCAAAAAATATTTGCCACCCTGCAGTGTGCTAGAGGGTATTTGATGCATTATGCTCTGCCTTTTCTTCTACTCACCCCTAATAAATGTTGCTGCCGAAGGCAATGTGCTAAGCCTCTTTTGTATCCATTTTTCAGAAACATTTCTTTTCAGTGATTGGCTACTTGAATAATGATTAAGTATCATGAACATTCCGCTTGTTTGTCTTGCAAACATTCTGGGAAAATGTGTGAATTCGGAAACAATATTATAAATTATTTTCCATTATTTTCTTGTGATTTATCTCTCTAGTAGTCAATTGTCAAATCCTAATTGTTACCTGAACTTATTTCTTTCCTAAAAAAATAAACTCACAAATGTTTCATTTATCCTTTCTTACGTACTGTACACACATGAACACAGAAGAATGAAATCTTGTTGTCATAGGAAGCTATTTAATCACCTGTCTTTTATTTCTCAAGTTTAAAAAAGCACACATGAGACAGAAAAAATTGAATGAAAAGCCCTGGAAATATATTAATTTATTATTATAACTCAGAAACTTCTAAGACATATATGTTTTTACTGGAAGTTGAAAGACTATTCTAAAAATTTGCATAGATCTTCCAGGCAGAATTCATACTTCGCCTGAAGGCTTAAATTGCAAATTGCACTGCAATGTATGTCATCTACTGAATATTATTTCATGAGAATACTTTGGAAATAGCACTGAAAATCACAAGGGGCTGTGAATTCTAACTTACAATTATAATCCTGCCATGCTCTCTGAGGAACTTGTACTATTTTATTAAGTCTCCACTCAAATATACACTAGGCTAATATGGAACTTGTAGTCCCTCTATCCACATTCAGAAGATGACAAGCTAAAATGTATGTTGACATTACTTAATGTAGCTATTTTAAGAATTATTGTGCATGTAAAGGGAAAGTGTAGAAACTATTTTTGAGATGTTGGGATGGTAAGAAAAGCACATTTAGCTATCTGAGGACCATGTTGTGTTCTGTGCAGCTCTCTGCCCCAGGTGCCCACAGAGGCTGCCGAGTAACGGGAGGAAATCATGTCTGACATCAGCTGATGCGTGTCTTGGGTGAGGCACGAGGCCAGCATGGGAGACAGGTGTCTGAACAGTTAATAAACCCTTGTAGACTTTGGCCATGAAAAGTTGGGGCTCCTTGTGATAATGTCTAATTTGTACAGGCAGCCAGCAATTTAGGCTTCTCACTACAAATGGAAATTTCTGGCTTTTTTCTATTTAGAACAAATATATTTTCAGAATTTTTTTTTTACTTCTGATTTTTTACTTTATAGTCTTTAAATAAGTCTAAATGGAAGTCCTAGTAAGAAAGTAATTCTGAAAATTACATTAATAAGCCATGATTTTAACTTCATTTAGAATCGTGAATTTAACTGGAGGAAAAATGCCAAAGCTTATTATGAAAGTAATTTTTATCCATTTTTCTACTCTTCTCAAGTGATCGAGTTTTTATATTTCCAAAAAAGTAATATTAAATTTTTTCATTTTATTAAATGTAAAATTTCAAAGTATAAGCCACATAGGTCTATTACATTATGTTTTCTATTGTTTAATTTATTTTTGCAATTATTTTGCAGATATTAACACAAATAGTGTATGTTCTCTGGAGCAAAATACTATTTTTTCCTTCACTTTTGCTGGTATAATTTTCTCTTTTAACAGTTGCCTTCTTGTTTATTCAAATCTTTATTGGTACATATGAATACACATCATCATCGCATTCAACATTGAGTTTGTACTAGAATATGACATGATTTGATTCTCACTTTTCCCCTTCTCGCACCCACCCTGCAACTCTCTCACCCCCTAAATACATAGGCTCTGTTTTCTTCTTTTTATTACTATCACGTTCTGTTTCCCCTCATTATTTACCCCTACACCCTCTTTCCTTTTAAATATTTTCTATTTCACAATATCAACTATACATACTAGAACTCATTTACATCTTCATTTTCTCATATCAGAGAAAAGACATGATATTTACACATCTGTGATCTATTTATTTATCTTATAAGGATGTCTTGAAGGTACATCCATTTGAGTATGAATGATTCAATCTCATTATTTTTAATGGCAGAATAATAATACTCCATTCTATAAAAGAACCACATCTTCTTTATCTAGTCTCCAGTTGATGGTCATTTGGGTTGTTTCCAAGACTTAGCAATCACAAACTGAGCTCTTATAAACATGAGTGTGCATATGTCGCTGTGATATGAATCTTTTAATTCCTTTATGTATATACCTAGCAGAGCAATGGCCAGGTCAAATGGGACCTCCAATCCTAGTTTTTGAGGAATCTCCACACTGATCTCCACAGAGGTTGTACAAGTCTATACTCCCACCAACAGTGGAGAAGAGTTCCTTTTTCTCTGCAGCCTCACCCACATTTGTTGCTGGCTAATTCTGAAATGGCAGCCATTCTTTGTGGAGTGAGATGAAATCTCAGTGTTGTTTTCATCTGTACCTCTTTAATGACTAACGATGTGGAGCATTTCTTCATATACTTCTTAGCTGCTCTTACTTCTTCCTCTGAAAAGTATCTGTTCATTTCAGATGGCCATTTTTGAACTGGGTCTTTAAATTTGGGTGGGCTGATTTTTTAAAGCTCTTTATATATTCTAGATAGTAGCTCTTTGTCTGAGGAACAGCTGGTAAAGATTTTTCCCACATTGTTGGTTGCCTTTTCTCTCTGTTGGTAGTTTCCTTTGCTGTGCAGAAGCTTTTTGATTTCATGAGATCACATTTGTTGATTTTTTTTCTACCCATTATCCTTTCCCTTTCTTAAAAATCCCATGATCTCTTTTATAATATTTAATTGTTTTTATTCAGATATCTTTTTTTTTTTAAAGTTTTTTTTGAGACAGGGTCTCGCTTTGTGGTTCAGGCTGGCCCTGAGCTCAGCCTCAAACTCACATCACAGCAGTCCTCCTGCCTCTGCCTCCCGAGTGCTGGGATTACAGGCATGAGCCACCATGACCGGCACTGGTATGTGGTACTGGTTGCCGCTGGGGTGAGTCTCCACACCCAGTATTGTTATGTGGTTACCGGGGATCGAACCTGGGTCCTTGCCCTTGCAAGACAGGTGCCGGAACCGCTGAGCTATATCCCCAGCCCTATTCAGATATCTTGATTTAATTTATTTACATGTACTGCAGTTTCAAAATCACACTTATTAACTTAAATATACAACTGCACACATCAGAAGACACATTCCATGATACTGCAATTTTTCCATCTTCCCCTAGTTCTAATTAGGTTTGTAGAGCAATCCTATTCCTTGCAGGTACCTCTGGCACCAATCAGCTGCAGGTCTGGACTGTCACGCCTGCTCTAGTGGATTGGAGGCAGCAGTCTCCCAGCCACTCCCACCTCTGCCACATCTCACAGGCAGGCCCAACCTGCTCATCTTTGCATGCACAGCTCTATGGGCAGCAAATTTCCTGAGTCCTCGAATAACTGTGCAACCAAAGATAGACTCTCTGATGTATGAATGCTGTCCTGTAATAGGACTTTGGAATGAAAACCTCTATCTTCATGCTCACTTTGCTTGCTCTATTACCCTCAAGAGGAAACAAGAGAGAGGAAATTGGAGATATAGAGTCACTCTACCACTTCCATGGACTTCCATGAGGCACAGAAGAGTTTGTGAAAACTGAGAGAAGGAGGTCCTTGTACTACCTGAATACTACATTTATGGGGACTATTGAAGCTTATGGCTTCATTGGAAACAAAAGAAGAATAGGCAGAAGAACAAAATGCCCATAGTATATGACCAAGTCTGCTGTCTCCACGTTACACATATTGATTATCCTGAGCCATTTAATCTTCAGAATAACCCTATAATTTACAAATGAGGAATTGAGGCGCAAACAGTTATTTTTTCCCAAAGCAAATTATTGTAGTAGAATTAAGATTTGAATCCAAGGAATCTAATGCCAGAATATGTGTCTTGGAAAAGTAAGTCACACTGACTCACATGTTGGGTACACAGTTTAGAGTGGATTATGAATGTTAGGGGACAAATACGTGTTTATTGCCTTTCTTACATGCAATCAATTAGTCTGTTTTACTACACAGAGTTGGGTTTTTAAGCAAAATATCCAGTTCCATTGATGATCTTAAACACTGGCAACAATGATGATTTTACAAATGCAACATTGAATGAGTACATTTTCATATAATGAGGTAATTTGAGATAATAGCTAATAACAGCTCTCAGATACTGAATATTTATCTGAAGTAAGGTAGTATTCTGAGTGTTCCATAGTCATTCTTTGTAATACTCAGAATATACTACAAAGAAAACACTAATATTTTCATGGAGAGAGAATAGGAGCACCAATGATTTTTAAAACAAAGACTTTCAGTGCTACTTGTAGCCACACAAGGGGACAAGATGTGAGCTATCCTATAGTAAGGAGGAAGGAAAAAATTCTAAATGATGGTACTGTCCTAAAATAGATACTAAATTGAAGTTTCACTTAGGAACATTTGTAAAAGGCCACAGGAAAAATAACAATGGAGGGGAAAAGAAAAGCAGAGAGGGAAGGAGGAAGGATGAGGAAGGAAGAAAGAGGAAGGAAGGAAGACAGGCAGGAAGGCAGGAAAGAAGGAAGAAAAGAAGTAAAGAAGCAGGCTGGCAGGCAAGGGTGAAAGAGTGATACTGTCTTTCGAGTGTAGGCCATGCTTGGCAAATGCAGTCTTTGCTCTTTTTCGTCACCACTACAAGCGATGAAGGATTGTGGATAGTCTAGGAATGTCTGGAGGCTGCCTCCACTAATCAGCAGCGCTGAGCGAGATAAGACAGCTCACAGGGAGGAACAAATGAACACCCTGTCACGCACGTGTCCCGAGTAATTAATATCACAGGGACATGGATGCTGCCATAATCATCGGCCCCGCTCCTGCTCTTTATTTCCTGACTACATTATTAAAAAATGAATCACGTACACCTACACTGCATTTTGTCAGGATAATGATAAGCCTTTTAGAAATGACTCATTGTGACTCTGGGTCAGCCGCATGGACTACCCTCAGCACTGCGGAGGAGGAAACTTGTCCTTGTCCTACTTGTTGTGCTGAGAGGCAGATAGGGTTGACGGAGAGCTTACTTTTTGCAAAAACTAGCTGTTTCCCAAAAGCAAAAACGTACCCTATGTGCTAACACCTCTCATTATATCTCAGATTTAACAATCTAGAATTTATCTGTTGATTAAATAACATAGCCCAGTATACAGGTTATTTAATGACTTTTTTTAGTAGGGGGAGCAGTAAGCCACCAGGATTTGATGAAATCACGAAACTAGAAAATTAATTTTCACCGTGACTCATAACAATAACACAGTTTTAAACTTGTCTCTGGGTTAAAAAAGAAACTATAGATACATTCAAGGAAACTTGTGGACAATACTTAGATTATATTCATAGGAAAGTAGTGTGCAGGATTTTTTGGAATATGAATTTCCTGTCCTTATTTTAAAAACACAATAGAATCTGAAAGCATGGATTTTTCCCAAGTAAAATGAACAGCATGCGAGAGATAACTATTCACAATCATCTGTCCTAGTTGGAAAATTACATTCTTACAACCTTGAAATGCTGAACCTAAATATCAATCACTGCTCTGCCCTTGGGGCCTCCCAGAGACAGCCTGAAGGATGCATCCCAGATAAATAAATAGGTAGCAGAATTATTCATACTTACAAATCACATATACCCAATAGGTGTGTACATGAGCACATAAAATGGTTTCCCAGGGTGATTTTGGGATGGTTTCCTATATCTAACTAGATAGGTGTTTTCAACACAGAAGGTCAGGATTTGAAATGTTCTCACATTGATGAGTCTCTTTCTGACCTGAGGAGAGTCACTCTGTCGATGTAGCCCTTGAACTTCATTTTTCAGGCACCACTGTTGGAAGGCCTGAGCAAGAGGCGGGTGTTGCAGCAGGGAAGAGAGATGACAAATTGCATTATAGAGGAGAGTATGTCAACACTAGCCATCATTCCAGGGAAATGAGATAAATATGAGCATGAGGATACCAGGATACAGCTGTGAAAGAGAGAAGATAGAATTAAATCTGACCAGATAATTTAAAAAACCTCAGAAGAAGTGGAAGATGAGCTGTGTCCTTTTTCATTTTTAAAATTCATTTCTCATTATATCTAATTGCCCAAAGAGAAGTCCTAAGGATTGTTTCCTGTAGCCGCACTTTCCCTCTCTAACCCTCTACACACGTATACACACATGTGTGGATACATCCTTGGATCCTGCTTCTGGGCTGTAGCAAACTCCTCTATTCTTTGCCTTCCTTTCCAGTTGTACTCAGTCTAGTCTTTATCCTACTTGCTGGGTCTAGGGCCATCGTCTGCTGATAGATTTTTAAACTTTTTTATTAGTGCATGTGGTAGTAGATAATGATGACATTTGTTGTGGGGAGTTGGTATGCACACATTATACATCTTAATTCTTTTTATATCCCCTCCCCCTTCACAGTGTCCCTTTTCTTTTATCTCTTGGTCTCATTCTCATTTGCAAAAGAGTTATCTTCCTATTATTTATCTCTCATTTTGTGATTTAATTTACTTCTACTTCTGGCTTCTCATGCAGGAGAACCATGTGATATCGGACCTCGTGTGTCTGGTCTCCCCGAACTCTCACAGATCTTATGGCTGCCTGATCTTGCACTCCTTCAGAAGGGGGCCATTCTGGTTCGGACTGAGATATTGCTCCCCTGGCTGAGGCCTTGTTTACAGATAAGGACCAAGCCCCACTGTTGAACACTTCATATTTGGGGGTAACTGATATTCCCACATGTGCCTCCCCAGGGCCCCAGAACCTCTCATTACCCTCTGTAGGTGTGTGTCTTTCTCTTCTGGCTGGGGTAGCATATGACCAGGAAGAAGTCAGCAAACCCAGGGCTAGTGGAAGGCAGGAGGGGGAAGGAGATAAAGGTGCAGGATAGGGAGAGGGATTTTAAAAGGGCAGATGCTGAATTTAATGCTTTTTTCAAGGTAGTCTGGCCCAAGCACATCGCTATGTTCCCAGTGGGCTCAGAATGAAGACTAATACATGATACTTAAGTGTGGGAGAAATGTGCATTAAAAGCACATGATACATTCCATTCTGTCTTTAGAAGATAGTATTTTCTCTTTTTATGATCTCTAAACTTAAAATATGCTTTCATGTAACAGAATTGCTTGGAGATTAGCTGCATCTTTTCTGCGTCTTTGATAACTAAGATGCTTTTGCTTAGTACCCTCTTGAAAGGATTAGGAATTGCATTTCTCTTCTACCGTGGTCCCCAATTTCACGCTGGCTGGGCTTCTGCTGAATACTTTCCTTCTCCTGTGCATTAATTACTCAGCTCCTAATAATTGATATCTTATAGAGGCGCTGGGCAAATTAATTGGTTAATGTTCATGAAAGGATGTGGTCCTCAGATATAAAGCAGTATAAAATGAGATTTCCACTCAGTATCTGCGTTAAAACTTGATTTATACTTCTTTGTTGCCTTTGTATTTGTACTAGGTTTATTGTCCCATGTACCCATAAGTGGCTAACTTAGAGGCAGGCATGGGATTTGGGTGGATGTTTTAGGGAGAAGCTATTTGGTCACCAAAATTTGCAGGCTGTTATCCTGCCATTCCTCTGTTAAAAGAATCTTGTATTTTGAGAGAAATTTACCTTTCATTAATTTTTTCTTCACCATAAGTCATTTTTTACATTCAAATAACTTCTAAGAAGTATTGAGTTCAAAATGCTAAAGTTTTCCTCTCCTAATATTTCATTCTTTTTAAAAAAATTTTTAATTGAAATCTTTATTGGTACATTACATATATGCATTGTGATTGTACTCCATAATGGGGATTTGTACCAGTATAAGAAACAACTTAATTCTCATTTTTTCCCATAGCCCTACCCACCCTACCACCCCTCCATATGCATAAAATTTGTTTCCTTTCTTTTTTGTTATAATCTCATTATTTCCCCCCTTTCAACCTATTTTACTTTGAGTATTTTCTATTTCACAATATATAACGTACAATTCTAGGACTCATTTACATCTTTATTTTCTCATACCAGAGAAAAGATGCTATATCTACCTATCTGTGACCTATTTATTTCACTTATGAAGATATCCTCAAGGTATGTCCATTTAAGTAGAAATGATTCAAACTTATCATTTTTTATGGAAGAGTAATACTCCATTCTGTAGAAGAACCACGGCTTTTTTTTTATCCAGTCTCCAGTTGATAGACACTTGGATTGTTTCCAAGACGTAGCAATCACAAACTAAGCTACTATAAACATGGGTGCACATATGTCACTGTGATATGAGTCTTTTAATTCTTTTGTGTATACACCTAGCAGGGCAATGGCTGGGTCAAATAGAACCTCCAATTCTAGCGTTTTGAGGAATCTCCAAACTGATCTCCACAGGGGTTATACGAGTCTACAGTCCCACCAACAGTGGAGAAGGGTTCCTTCTTCTCTGCAGCCTCGCCAACATTTGCCATGGGCTGAATCTGAAATGGCAGCCGTTCTTTGTGGAGTGAGATGAGATCTCAGTGTTGTTTTCATTCTTTTTTAAAATTGAGTTTATTGGTATATTTTAAGTATACATTCTGATCACATTCCTCATTGAGAATTTGTACGTGAACATGATGTATCTGATTCTTATCTTTCCCATTCCCTGGCCTTCTCCATGGCTCCTCCCATATACATAAGCTTTATTTCTATCTTTACCTTCAAATTTTTCTTTCTTTTCTTTGCTTTCCCATGCCCTCCCAGGTCCCCTCTCCCTTTGAAGATTTTCTTCCTATTTCACAGTACCTGTGGTACATTTTGGACCTCATTTACACTTTCAGTTTCTTTCTTTGGCAGTGGATGATGGCAACCAGCTGAGAGTGAGAAGAGGATGCGACCGGAGGAGGCATCTAGTACTTACTGAATGTGCTCTTCTCTAATACCGGCTCCTCCTGCTACCTGTCTTGAGGTAGACAGGACTCTGTGGCTAGTTATGACTGAAGGACAGTGGGTAGAAGGATAGAGAAACTCTCTGGGGACCCTCTGCTCTTTATTTCCCTTAAGAGTAGCTGATTGGTGGGGGGGCTCAGTCAGACTGATGCTGAGAGAGCATGTGGAGCAGAATGCTCCCCCCTGACTGCTGCTGACCCCAACCTTAACCCTGAAGAGAAATACACTTTTCTCCTAAGCCCCTAATAACTCAGCACTGTATTAGTTATCTCAGACACAACATGCATAACCTGGTACCTCATGAGTGATAATAGAAATACAGGGCACAGGATGTTGTTATGAAACAAATCCAAAGGAAGTCGATTATTTTGTCTGTATTATTCACTCTATCTCTGGGGGACCATTATGGGCTGTGTCCCTCCCTCCCTTCTCTCTCTCCTTTCTTTCCTCCCCACCCCTTTTTCATATTCTCTCTCTCCCCTTCTCTTTTTCCTAAAGGAGCCATGGATATTGGTTATCCCTTTCTTCATCTTTATCATTCACTCACTCTCCTAACCAATATTATTGAGTACCTGTCATATGCTTGGACATACTTTGAAGTACAGAGGTTACTAGACAGATTTCCTAAATGCAGGATGCTTTCAGTGTGGTAAAGAAAATAGAAGGCCGTGAAAACAATTAAAACAGTATGAAGGGCACTAGTCAAGATGTGTATAAAATTACAACAATGCCAAAATGAGAGGAAAAGGGACTCCAAAATGTATGTGCTCCCCCCTTTTTATAGCAAAACATTGATTGTTACATTGTAGACATACATAATGATAACACTTATCATAGGAAATTTGCACCTGCATACAGTGACTCCTGCTTCTTTTCTCTATCCCTCCTCTCCACATTTCCTCATCTGCTCCCTAAGTACAAAAGCTTTGTTTCCATTTTTTCCTTCTACTTTCACTTTTTTCCTGTCCCTTTCCTCCTCTGTCTCCCTTCTCTTGCTTCCCTTTCCATGTGAAGATTTTCTTTCCATTTCTCATATATGTTATACATTTTAGTTCTTATTTTCACACACCAGAGAAACAATGAGGTATTTGAACATATCTGTCCAATCTATATCACTCAAGAGTATGGTCTCAAGGTGCATTTATTTAGCTAGAAATGTCTCAAGCTTATCCTTCTTTATGGAAAAGTACTACTCTATTGTGTGAAAAAAACCCCACATCTTTATCCATTCATTGGTTGATGAGTATTAGGGCATTTTCCAAGAATTAACTCTTGCAAATTGCTGCTATTAACATGGTTGTGTGTATATTGCTGTGCTTTTTATTCTTTGGGGAAGATACTAAGAATGGGGAATAGCTAGGTCAAATGAAACTTTTAGGTTTTTGAGAAATCCTCGCATGGAATATCACAGTGATTTCTCCAGTCTACACTCCCACCAACACTAAAGGATTCCCTTTTCCCCACAGCCCTGCCAGCACTTGTTATTTATTGATTTCTTAATAACAGCCATTTTTCTTGAGTGAGATAGAATCTGAGTTGTTTTACTTTGAATTACTCAAATTATTAATGATGTTGCACATTGTTTCATATATTGTTTGCTGTTTCTACTTATTTGTCTGAGAAGTGTCTTTTCATTTAAGATGTCCATCTTTGGATTGGTCTTTAAATCTGAGTGATCTGATTTTTTGAGTTCTTTATATATTATAGATAGTAGTCCTTTGAGGAATAGATGGTAAAATGTCTTTGCCTCACTGAGTGGTTTCTTCAGTCTGTTGGTGGTTTCTCTTGATGTACAAAAGCTTTTTCATGAGGTTCCTGTTGTTGATTCTTTGTAGTATTTGCCATGTGATCTATGTTTTGTTCATGAAATCTTTGCCTACTCTTACTTCAAGTGTCCTACCTATTCTCTCTTTCAGTAGATTTAGTATTTAGATTTAATGTTTAGATCTTTGATACAAATTGATTTTAGGTTAGGGCCTAAAAGATATGAATCTAGTTTCAATGTTCAGCATATGGAAAGCTAGTTTTCCCAGTACCCTTTAGTAAAGAGGCTGTCTTGCACCAGGGATTTAGCTCAGTGGTTCCAGCACCTACCGTACAAACACAGGGCCCAGGTTCAACTCCTGGTAACCACGTACAACAAAGCCAGGCATGGTGACTCACACCTATGAGCCATCAGTACCACATATCACAGTGCTGGTGTGGTGGCTCATGCCTACAATCCCTGCACCCAGGAGGCAGAGGCAGGAGGATTGCTGTGAATTCGTGGTCTGCTTGGGCTAACAGGGTGAGCTCAGGGCCAGCCTGAACTACAAAGTGAGATTATATCTCAATAAATAAATAATAAAAAAAAGAGACTGTCTTTTTGAAAGGGCAGGTGTTTAGCTCCTTTGTCAAAGATGATGTCTCAGTTGTCTGGAGTTGTTTCTGCACCTTCTAATCTGTTCATCAGTCCTCAGGTCTATTATTTTGCTAATATCATGCTGTTTTTAACCACAGTAGCTTTCTAGCGTAGTCTCAGGTCAGGGGTTGTGGTGCCCCCTGTCTTGCTTGTGTTGCCTAGAATTGCCTTTGTTATTCTAGGTCTCTTCTGGTTCCAAGTGAATTTTAAGATTTTTTCTAGTTCTGTGAAATATGCTGTTGGAACATGATTGGAATTCCATTAAATCTGTAAAATTTTTGGAAGTATGACCAGTGTCACTATATTGGCTCTTCTCATTCAAGAATAAAGGATATCTTCCCATTTTCTGATATTCTTGCCTATCTCCTTTTTTATGATATTGTAGTTTTCAAAGGAAAGTCTTTCACTTCTTTTGTTAGATTGCTTCCCAGGGATACCATTCTCTGAATGCTTTTGGGAAAGGTGTTGTTTCTCTAATTTGTCTCCCAGTGAGTTTGTTACTTGTGTATAGGAAAGCTATTCATTTTTGAGTGCTTAATTTGTATCTATGCTACTGAATTTGGTTGTAAGATCTAGCAGTCTTTTGGTGGAGTTTTTGTGGTCTTCTATGTAGAGTACCATGCCATCTGAAAATTATAATAATTTAACTTGTTCCTTTCCTATTCTCATTCCCTTTATTTCTTTCTTTTGTCTAATTGCTATGGCTAGTGTTTCCAGAAATATATTAAACAACAGTGGTGGCACTGAACATCCTTTTCTTGTTCCTGATTTTAGAGCAAAAACTTTCAGTTTTTGTCCTCTTATGTTGGATTTTTGTTTGTCAGAGATGGCTTTTATCAGATTGAGATAAAGGCCATCTATATAAATTTTATGTAGCATTTTTATCATCAATGAGTGTTGGACCTTATCAAATGCTTTTTCTATTTATGTGGTGTTTTCCCTTGGCTTTATTAATATAGTATATTATGTTTACTAATTTGTATATATTGAACCATCTGTATATTCCTGGGATGAATCTAACTTGGTCCTACTGTATAACTTTCTTGATAATTTGCTGCATTCTGTTTGCAATATTTTATAGAGGATTTTTGCAACCATGTTCATTAGGGAGATTGGCCTGTAGTTCTCCTTTTTGGTTGGATTCTTCTCTGTTTTTGGTATCAGGGTAATACTTGCTTCCAGAAATGAATTTGGGAGTATTGGTACCCTTTAAATTTCATTAGAGAGTTTGAGAAGTAATGGCATAAGGTCTTCTCAATTTTTCAGTAGAATTCAGCAGTGAACTTGACTGATCCTTGACTTTTCTTTGTTAGTAGGTTTTTAATTACATCTTATTTTGCATTGGCTGACATTGGCTTAAATAGAATTTTTGTATCTTCTTGATTTAGCTTTGATAATTCATGTTTATCTAGGAATCTGTCCATTTCTTTTACATATTTCATCTAACTAGAATACAGGCTTTCAAAGTAGGTATTGATGATATTCTGAATTTCTGCAGGTTCTGTTGTGATTTCACTCTTTTCAGTCTTAATTGCATTGATTTGAATCTTTTCTTTCCTTTTTATGATAAAGTTGGCTAAGTGTTTGTCAATTCTATTTAGTCTTTCAAAGAACCAAGGGGTCAATTCATTGTAACCCCTGCTCTGATTTGTATAATTTCCTCTCTTGTATGAGCTTTTGGTTTAACATCTGTTCTTTTTCTAGAAGTTTCAGGTTCAATTTAAATTGTTTATATCTATTTTCCTCATATGGATATTTACTGCTATACATTTTCTTCCTGGGACTGCTTTCATTTCATTCCATAAATTGTCATTATTGTTTGATTGTAGAAACTCTGATTTCTTCTTTAATTTCATCTGTGACACACTGGTTGTTTAGGAAGGTGTTGTTTAATTTCCATATGTTTATTAAGTTCTTGTAGGTTTTGACCATTGATTTTCAATTTCATTACACTATGGTGTGATAATATTTATGAAAAATTATAGTTCCATTGCACTTAATCATGTTCTTTGAGCTAGTATGTTATTTTGGATAATCTCCCATCTGCAGCTAAGAGGAATATGGATTCTGACATTGTGGGGTGTAACACTGAATATCTACTAAGCCCATTTGTTCAAAAGTTGGGTTCAGTTCTAATATTTTACTATTGATTTTTTAAAAAATTCAAATCTTTATTGGTACATTACGAATACACATCATCATTGCATTCAACATTGAGAGTTTGTACCAGAATATAACATGAGTTGATTCTCATTTTTTCCCTTCCCTCACTCCCCCTGCAAACCACCACCCCCAATACACATAAGCTTTATTTCCTTTTTTCATTACTATCACGTTCTTTTTCCCCTTTGTTATTTACCTCTCCACCCTCTTTCCTTTTAAATATTTTCTGTTTACTATTGACTTTTTTTGGTCTAGTTGATCTATTTGTTACAGTGAGGTATTAAGGTCCCCCATTACAACTGTATTAGTGCTTATGTGAGTTTTATATACATTAATATTTGTTTTATGTAGTGGTGTGCAGTGGTATTTGGCACATATTTATTTATGATTGTTAGCTCTTCCTCTTGGATAGCTCCCTTTACAAGTATGTAGTGACTATATTAGCCTCTTTTAATCAGACTTGGCTTGAACTCTACTTTGTCTGCAAATAAACTAGCTACTCCTACTTTTTTTCTGGGATCATGTTGCATGGAATATTGTTTTCTATCCTTTGACTTTCAGTTTATGAATTTATTTTTGAATTAAATATGTTTCTTAAATGCAGCATATTGTTAGATCTTGCTTCATGATCCATTCTGCCAGTCTGTTTCTTTAGATTGGTGAACTGAGACCATTAACACTGATGATTATAACTGATATGTATTGCTTTATCTCATGTTATTTTCTTGCTGTTGGCTTCCTTCTTTCCTTTGCAGTTTAATTTCTCATCTTGCCTGGTGGATATGTTCTGTTGGGATTCATGGAATTATAATCCTTGTTGCCTCTTCCTAGAACATCCTTCAGAACACTTTGGACTGCTGGTTTGGTGTTGCTTAATTTCTTTATATGTTCTTTGTCACGAGAGTATCTTGTTTCTCTATCTATTTTGAAACTGCTTTATAGGGTACATCCATATGACTTTCATTTAGGGAATGAAATGTTTTCCTCCAAGCTCCCTATTAATTAAGGGTTTGTGTTGCAAAGTCTGTTGTGATCCTTAGGAACTTTCTTTTATAGGTGATTTGTTTCTTTTCTCTAACAAATTTTAATATTCTGCTCTTATGTTTAATTTCAAGAATCTTGAATGTTAAATATTTTGGGAAGATGTTTTTGATCTTGGGCAATTGGAATCATATATGCTTTTCTTATTTGTATGTCAAATTATTGTTTCAAGGTAGGTGTGGTGCAACTTGAGTTAAATCCCCAGCCCCTCAAATTCTTTTTCCCTGTTTAAGAGGTTTCTTGCTGACACTTCTGTGAACAGGCTTTTTACATCATTTTCATTATTTCTTCCTTTGTCATTGACTACTATCAATCTTATGTTATTCTCCTTTGCACCATTTAGCAGCTGCTGGATTGATTTCTCATGATCCTTTTCTATTTTAAAGAAATCTCTGTTTCTCTGATTGTATTTCAATCCTGTCTTCTAAATCTGATATTCTGTCCCCACATATGCTTATTCTTCTGCATATATTTTCAGGGGAGTTTTTAATCTCATGGATATCTGTTCAGATCTGTTTCATGGTTTCCATTTCTTTCCTATGCTAGATATTCATGTTTTTTTAAAATCATGTTCCTGACCACCTCTATTTGTTTTTAATGTATATCTGCTCTAGAGTCACTCAGAGTATATTTTGTTCTGGTTACCATCTGTGTAGCTATCCGAGATATTATTTCTGCTTGATATTTTTCTATACCTAATTCATCTGCTTTATGACTTCTGTTGTTAGCATTTCTGAGAGTCCAGGTGAGTGGCTTTTCAGGGCTCCTCCTCATGGCCCCTGGTTTTGCCTTAGGTGAGCCGAAAGTCTGGGGGGGGGGATCTTGCTCATGAGTCTTTTCATTTTCATTTTCTATTTTTTTGTTTTTTTAGTTCAGATTGGCTCAGAACTCACTATGTAGCCCAGGTTAGCCTCAAACTCGTGGCAACCTTCTTACCTCTGCCTCCTGAGTGCTGGAATTACAGGGGTGAGCCAGAACTCCTGGCTCATTTTCTATTTTTTTTTTAAAGCTTAATACCTGGGTTGATGCTTGTGAATTGCTTATGGTGAGTAGCTTTATTATTGGTATTCAAAACTGTTAGAAAATGATTACTTCTAAGAGTGTCTTCCAGCTGTATCTGGCTTTTGGGCTGTGAGTCTGTTGCAAGATCCTACCTCTTCATTTTATTAAAGATGAGAAGTTTTTGCCTACTTGGCTTAGCCACAAATTCTTTGGCACTGGCTTATAATTTATTTTTTTTCTAAGATCCTTAAGCAATCTCAATCTTAGTGTACCAGGAGAAACAAATGATTAGCATAATTATGTCACCTGGGCTGAAGTAGTACAATCAACACTAACATTAACATCAAATATAGTGTAGAAAACAACAAACTGTAACTATTAATTTACTACCTTTAATCATCTGAACTAGACTTGTGGTTATATAGCAAAATATAGTATGAATCTGAAAATTTTATGCAATACTTAAACCTTAATATAGTGATGTTACTTTTAGAGGGAAAGGTTTAAATGGCACTAAGGGAAAAAACAGAGAAATAGAAAAAGAAGAAGAGACCAAAAGAATGGATGGAGGCCAAACTTTAGGAAACTGGTAAAGATAATGGAGGGAAAGACAAAAGGAAGAAGTTTTTTAAAAAAGCAGAGTATAACGACAAAAAACCACTAGAAACTATGTTCAAACAATCAAGAAAAAACAACAAAACAAGAACTAGGAAGGAGGAATCAGAGAAAAGAAGAGAAAAAAAAAAAACCCAAGAAGAGAATAAGCAAAAAAAAAAAAAACCTTATTCAACTTAAGACATGTCTCTGCTGTCACTGGTAGGCAGTGTGAGCAGACAGAGCCCTGAGACAAATTCATTAACCCCAGCAAGCCAGGAGAAGTTTCGTGGTGGGGTATTAGTAAACCTCAGCCAGCTGCCCCTTTAATTCAGTCCAGTTTCTGGATAGGAGAGTGGAGCTGGATTCTTGGAGTTTCCAACAGTCCATGAACCTCATGTTGCCTTAAACTCCACTCCCCAACTTCTTGCTGACTTGAACTCAGAACCCACACTGAGACACCAGGAGCCACTGAGATAGAGTCAGTTCATAACTGTTCTGAGTTCTGAGCTCAGTTGGCCTTTCTCCAAGAAGGCTATCAGCCAAGCACCCTCTTCTGGCTGACATCTGAATCTGCATAACTCACCAGCCACTGCAGTGTGCAGCATCCACCACTCCATTCCACTGGTGCATTTCTCTGTGGAGGCCTGTGGGGTTGCCAGTTGTCACCGTGTGACTGGAGATTGGACCCACTGTTCTCACACTGTGAGTCCAGACTCTGGGAGAGTGTGCTGCTTATTATCTCCCTCCTCCTCTTCCTCCTTCTCTCTCTGTCTCTCATCTCTGTCTCTGTCTCTCTCTCTCTCTCTTCTCTCTTATGGACTTCAATTCTTGGGTCAGAAGTAGATTTTAGAGACCTACTGCCCTCCTTTCCTTCACATTGCTGTATTCCAGTGTTGGGACACCAAATCTTAGAAAGGCTCTTTCTCTGCTGCTCACTTCTCATCATCTTCTATGTCTTCTTTCTAAACCTGAGTTTTCTTGTAAGGGAAAAGCTTTCTGGTCAAATGAAAACCAAATAAGCTCCCCATTTAGGATGACCTCTTATGCTTTTTCACAAATTCATATCTTCTCATTCTTCTTCCCCTGGTGAATATGGAATGGCTTTCTGTGGCAATTATACGTTGAATGTCTCTCTGGCTTCATCTCCCTTATTTAACAAGATTCAACTTAACAGAAAAATTATACATTTCCCAGGTCTATGGGACATCCCTTTTCTGAGGAGACTCTTCCTTTTTATCTGTGCCTCTAGGCCCTGCTCCCTGAGATCTAAATACTACTTAATAGCCTTTGATTATTGTCATTTCTGCCCTTTTTATTTTTATATGGGTCCTCTTTAAATATTCTAATTATTAATTCTCTTTGTATGGATTTGTTCTGTCTTGTTTATCTCTCAATTTCATCAATTTTCAGTTTGTGGACATACACAATACAGGTGCACACACACATACATAATCACACATACACACGTACATGCACAGGGTTTTAAAGCTTCAATCAGTCAGAAGTAGGAGATGAAGAGCCACCCTTTCACCATGTGCTTGGGTATTTTGTTATTGGTATTAGGGGTCTTTGCACTGAGATATATCTCCAGCTCCCTAGAACCCTCACCTTTTCTTTCTTTCTTTCTTTCTTTCTTTCTTTCTTTCTTTCTTTCTTTCTTTCTTTCTTTCTTGTTTCTCTCTCTTTCTCTGTCTTTCTTGTCTTTCATTCATTTTTTCTTTCTTTTGTGGTTACAGGGATGGTACTCAGGATGTTGCACTTAGCAGGCAGGTGACAACCCCACTGAGTTGAATATCTGGACCTGATTTATCTTTTTTTTTTGAGACAGGGTCTCCCTTTTTTGTAGTTCAGGCTGGCCCTGAGCTCAGCCTCAAATTCACATCACAGCAATCCTCCTGCCTCTGCCTCCCAAGTGCTGGGATGACAGGTGTAAGCCACCACGCCCGGCACTGTAGTATGTGGTACTGATTGCTGCTGGGGTGAGTCTTCACACCCAGTATTGTATGTGGTTACCAGGGAATCGAACCTGGGCCCTTGCGCTTGCAAGACAGGCACCAGAACCACTGAGCTAACTCCCCAGCCCACCCTTATTTATCATTTTTGAGACAGTTACTCAGCCTATGAATCTCTTCTACAAGCATGTTTCCAGTGACTGTAGAAAAAAATGCAAAACATAAATAATCTAATTTTCTTTTCCAATGGCTTAATAACATGCTATATTGTATTTTTAAAGTGAAATGGGCATCTTGAATTTTCTATCTTCTGGTACACATTCAGGAGGCCAAGATGGCAAAGGAAATCTCAGATCTTACAGTTCACCAGTTGGGAATTTCATATAGTAAAATATGGGATGAGAAAGGTCCAGGCCACAGCAACAGCTGACCGTGGGAGTTGCAGGGGAGAGATCAGCAAATCAAAGCATCTCTGTGAAGAACAGGGCTTTAGAGAAGACCCTGGACATCAGAGACATCGGAAGAGCCTTGGGACATTTCAGACTCAGAGCAAGTGCCTGCTCTGTAGGAAAGGAAAATACTGGAATAGTCTTTGCCATCTGATTTCACATAAGGTTACATTTAATTTGTAACGTATTTTGAGAAGGAACGTACGTTTACTAAAGACAGGATCTTTTTCCTGCTATCTGTAAAAGTTGTTCTGAAATATCTCCTCAGATATTACAGATAACTTATCAGGTTCCTTTTTTTTTTTTTTTTTTTGCCCTCAGACTTAACCTGCAGTAATCATCATTTCTTAACTGTTCTGGACAGAACAAAACCTGAAATGTAATTTATTTTAAGAATATAATCACTTATTGATTGCTCCTTTTCTCAAGGAGATGGAATCAGTATATAAGCTTTGACGAAGAAAGTCCAGGACAGATTTTATATTCTGTATTTAGTTCAGATCCTTTCAAACCCTCTTTGATAAAACTAGCATTTCAGGCATTGTATAGCAGATAATAATTATTTTTAAAAAGGATTCATCATAGTGCTTTATGTGAAAAATTCACAGTAGGCAGACAATATTTAATAAGTAAATCAATAATGTTCATTTCAGGGAAAAATTAGGTATAGAATATAGCTGGGGAAGATAATAAAGCAAGATCAAATACTAAATCTCAGAACTGATGAACCATTAGGGAAAATGCAATTCACTGTGGTACTAGGCTGCAGTGTTATTAGGGAGCTTACATCATAAAATGCTGTGTAAATGCAAATCCAACCTAATTTGTCATATGATTAAAACAAGGAAAAAGAAGTCTTGCTGTAATTGAATGTAACATTTGCTACTTCAGTGAACAGTACTGGGGAGGAGCATTTCTTCAGTTCAGGAAAGTTTTACTGATAAATACATTGCCAATTTCAGAAAAGTTACTTTGATGGAGGGCCAAGCATCAGTTCTTTTAAATACTTATGAGGAAACCTAATTAAACATATTAAAATGGGGAGGAGTCCCCCATATCTTGTGACCCTGTCTCTTCTCTGCCCCTCAAGGTACCACCTACTACCAATGGGCGAGTGTCCTGTTTCTTGCTCTTTATGTGGTTACCGGGGATCAAAACCCTGCCCTTGCACTTGCAAGGCAGATGCTGGAACCACTGAGCTAAATCCTTGGCCCTCATCCTATTTCTTAAACAGGGAACCACATCCAAGTTTTCAAAACTGGACTTATCAGAATCCTGTGTGAGTTTATACAGATGAGCATAATTTTCTGAGCATCATCAATAGCTGTCACACATGGATATTAGTAATAGAATCTTCTGGCACCATTCATAAGGTATATGATTCTTTTTCTGTTTAATACACATTTGAACATTTGCCTCTGTATGATATTTCCTTCTCAAACATCTTCTCTAGATCTTTCAGTAGTTCTCCACTTAAAGTGATTTCCAGTTCTGCTATGTTCTTCTCCTCAGCTTTTATTTCCTTGACACTGTTCTCCTCCAGTGAATGTATATCCAGTTGTCAATCTGGAAGTGTCACTCAGGCTTTATCTGCACATCTGAAGTCAGCAGTACCTCATAGCTTCTCTTATATTTGTACATTGTGATGTGGAAGATTCATTGGAAGGAGAAGGGAAACACACACTGGAGGTGATCTCAGCAGCTTGATGGGAGGTCAGGAGGATTTGAATCAAAGTATTTCAGTAGAAGTAAAATAAGAAAAATGCAAGATTAGCACAAGTACCTCAGTGACTGAATATTGGGAACTAAGGAGCATTAGAAAAATGATTCATGTAGTCCCAAATTTTATGATGAGGTTGGTTGTTCTGCTAAATGTGGAAATAATGCAGTGATAATTTTAAGTCAGTGACAGCTAGTGTAAAAATAACTTGGTGAGGGATCAGAAATGGGTAAGATGTTTACAAAGGCCCTGGGATAATGAGGTAGATTTGACAACAAAAGTGTGCAGAATTGTTGGGGCGTAAAACACATGAAAGAAGTACCTAAGGAGTTCTGAGATGAAAAAAGAAAACATCAAGGGAAAAGAGTTGAGGCACAGTTGAGTGATCTTAGTCTGTCTCAGTTCTTCATAATCACTACATAACTACATACTCTTCAAAACAATCTTAAAATTCTTTTTTGCTCATTTATCTCCACAAAGATGTGAATGTGTTCTCTTAAAAAAATGAAGACACTGGTTTGACAGAACAGAACCTTTTGTGCCTGCTTTTCCTTAAAAAACAACAACAGTCATAATAATTATTAGAGGGGAAAAATAATTGAAGGCTGCTGTGTATTAGATCTATAATGTTCCCAAAAGAGTTAGGGGTTCACAGGTGGGACTTTTGGAAGGTGATTGAATCATGGGGTGCTCTAGTCACAATGGATTAATTCACTGAAAAGTTCAGGGATGAATGTGCTGTTAGGATGTGGGATCTGGTTGGAAGCAATGTGTCACTGGGGCCATGATCTAGAAGAGTATATTTCCCTCCCTAACTTCTCCCTTTATTCTCTGCTTCCTAGGCACCATGACATGAGTGGCTTTCCTCTGCCGTGGTCCTATGCTGGACCATTTCTGCTTTGAGATGGCCAACCATGGATTGAGACTAAACCAAATAGACTACTCCTTCTTTAAGTTGTGGATGTCAGGCATTGTGTCTCAGTGGCAGGAAAGAGACCAAGACAGTGGTTTTAAGGGATAGAGTGGACTGTTACTGGAATTGAAGCTGCCTTAGAGTACTAGGCGTATATAGAATGTGTACATCCTACACAAACATAAAACATTTACCTTCACATGTATGCACAAATACAAATATATGGACATAGAATATACATGCACTCTCTTCTGGGGCAACCAAGTTTACTAAAGATATTTTCTTCTGTCACTTCTCTGCCTTTTTCCTAAGGTCAAGTGTAGTAAAATGTTGTCTTCTAGCTACTCCGTGATACTCTTTCTCAGATGTTAGGCACTTCTGCAGAGAATGAACAGAATATCCTGAAATGCAAGAACACAATAAAAAAAAATCTGAATTATTTGTCTATGGCATGGCAATGTCCAGCTTTTCTCTGCGTTTAAAAAGTTGCTTCTTAGTGCAAACCAGTGTTTCTCAACCTTGGATTAAAGTTATAAACCATTAAAAAACATAAAGATGATTATCAGCCAGTATCTTTGGAGTCAAATCTAGCTCCCTGGCACTTTCTAAATTTGCAGATGAATCTTGTATATAGACCAGATTCAGAATCTTTATTCTGTATAAAGTAAACACTCCTCCTACTCAATATTTCCTTAACAAGTACTGCACTGAAAAATCTAGCCAGAAGAGAAGTGGAGAGAGAGAGAGTTGATTTAACTGGTTATTGATACCCACAGCAGGATTTCTGGGTAGCTTCTGCCTTTCACTTTTTGTGGCTATTGACATTTGCCATGTTTCATGGATGACTTGCCTGCCTCACTATGCTATGGAGATGTTTGGTTACTTCTGGGTAATTTAACTTTCCATAAGAATCTTAATTGCTCAACTTTTTCTATATCCTGTGGAAGGCTTCCTTTTTTAGCCTGTTCAAGTGGAAACAGAAATATGTCAATTAAGAGGGTGGCCTGATTGCAGAGGGTTTTATAGGAAATAAGCACTTCATGCTGATGAATATTTTAATGATGGGCATATATTAACTGATTCAGAGCTGGAGCTACATAAAAATAAAATTTACATTCATCTCTTTTCCCAGAGTCTAGAAATCTTAAGAAATCAGTAGTTCAGACTGATTTGACTTTGATTTAAATGTCAACACTGTAGTGCACAAGTATTGAATGTATAGAGGAATTCCCTGCAGTAGAGTTCCACTTGTCAGATACCTATGGATGAAATACTTAAACAATATTGTGTATATACATATGTACATGTGTGGATATTTGTGCATGTGTATTTGTATTTATACATACATTTTACATTCACATGCATATATTATATGGTTAAGGGAAAGCTGCAAATGACTATAGAAAGTCTGTCTTCTCATGGCTGACTGTTTCAATTTTTTTCTTTGGCATGCACTAAATTTACTTTGAAACATGTATGACTTATCTTACTGGCCTTCCGCTTCTCCCATAGGAGGTGAACTCTACTGGGGAAAGAATCTTGTCTGCTTGTTACTATATTTTCAAAAGCTGTTTCTTCCATCGTTACATTACCAGTCACTGATGTGGAAAATGTCCTCAATAATGCCATCATCGATCGAATGTTAGAGAGGCAGAAAAGCAAGTCCTGAAAGTTTTGTTGGATGCCATACATGTTAGTCCAGTCTCCTAAGCTTTGTTCACAAAGTAGTGTGGCTGAATTGCTGTGGTATTTAGACTTTACAACTTGGTTTAAGTTCGAGTGCCATCCCATACTGGGCAAATTTGCATAATGAAGCTCATCCAGAAAGGATGAGCGGGAGAAGCATCATCATAATACTTTTTTCTCCTTCATGAGGAAGTGCTATGGGACAATGAACAAGTTTATTGGCCAATACTTTGCCATTTATTGAGGACTGTATTTTAGTAATTTGTTTGCTGCTGTTGCTTTGGTAAGACTGTGCCAACACAAATGGTAATACTTGTAGCAAATAGAATAAAAAATAGTCCTTAAAAATTTAACTTGAATTCCATGTCTTCCTTCCTCCACGCTTCTCCTGGTCATGCTTTCACCTGTTGCTCTTAGAACTGTTCCACACAGACAGGACTCTGGGCAAACCTACAGCACAGCCCTTACCAACTTACGTTGCAGGTATCGTTAAAGTGCCTTCAGGGCCTTTGCACTGTAAGCATCTTTGAAAGTAGAGACATGTATTTTTCTATACACACATCTCATAAAATGATTGTGTGTGAGAATTCAGCTGCTCAGTCCATGTTTGTTGAACCAAACCAGATCATCCTCCATTTTTCCATGTTTAAGATATTGCCAATAAAACATTTATTTTGTCCCCAATTCCTCTTGAACTATTTTTTTTTTTTTGAGACAGGGTCTCACTTTGTGGTTCAGGCTGGCCCTTCAGCCTCAAACTCACATCACGGCAATCATCTTGCCTCTGCCTCCCGAGTGCTGGGATTACAAGCATGAGCCACCACACCTGGAACTGTGGTATGTGGTACTGATTGCTGCTGAGCGTGAGTCTCCACACCCAGTATTGTATGTGGTTAACCAGGGATCGAACCCGGGGCCCTTGCGCTTGCAAGACAGGCATTGGAACCTCTGAGCTATATCCCTGTCCTCTCTTGAACTGTTTTTGAGGTACTCATACAATGAATTAATCAAATGGAATCAATAAAATTCAACCAAGCAGATGTGTGTTGAGAGTTTATGTAGCACAGAATAGACACACCGCAGTAAGCTGTTCCATATAAGCTGGTGGAGTCTATGCTTCACTTTGGGCCTTACTTTCTCTGATGCAGTGATGTCCTAGACTGTTCAAAGCAATGCATTTATAGAAGATAAACATTCTTTTCTATTTACAGAAGTATGTATAGCAAGTGGTAGGGAAATAAGGCAGCCAGGTATCACTATGAATTAATTATATAAATACACTGAAACAGATCCTCCAACATAGTTCTTTATTATGCCAGTTGCACTGAATTTAACAGCTTTTTAGATAATTGGTTGATTCTTGACTTTGGTTGAAAATTGAGTGAGATGCAGGCACAAACTATGAAAAGGTAATTTTATTAAATTACTCATTTACTTATCCACAAAACAATTTTCAATTTAATTTCCATGAATTTCTGCTTTTAGAGATGTATAGAAAGACCATGTGTTCTATAATTAGGAGCAAGACTTGAATCCTGTTTTTAACATTCATTACAATCTTAGGTTAGTCACTAACTTCTCTGAACCTTGATTCATTTATGATATAAAATAGATATTACCTATTCAAAATTGATATATCAATTGCGGAATAAAGAAAGCTTTCCCAAGTTCAGTGGCCAACAGCGATGATTTTTCTCAGGCTCCATGTAGGATATGGGTAGCTTGTTCTGGTTCAGACTTCAGATTTCCATTTCTTCCCATTTGGGGGCTAAGGCTAAGAAAACAACCCTAACTTAGTGAATAGTGATTTTCTTTCTTTCTTTCTTTTCTTTTCTTTCTTTTTTTTTTTTTTTAGATACAGTCTCACTTTTGTAGTTCAGGCTCAGCCTTGAACTCACAGCAATCCTTCTGCTTCTGCCTCCCAAGTGCTGGGACTGCAGGTGTGAGCCACCACACCTGGCACTGTGGTGTATGGTTCTGATTGCTGGTGAGTGTGAGCCTCTACACCAGGCATTGTGGTATGTGATTACTGGGATTGAACCTGGGCCCTTGCACTTGCAAGGCAGGTGCTGGAACCACTG
The DNA here is from genome assembly GCA_004026965.1 of Petromus typicus. Taxonomy (NCBI): domain Eukaryota; kingdom Metazoa; phylum Chordata; class Mammalia; order Rodentia; family Petromuridae; genus Petromus; species Petromus typicus. The sequence goes on from PVIR01005257.1 coordinate 59,933, forward strand.
AGCTAAATTCCTGTCCCCAATAGCAATTTTCTTAAGAGAAGAAGGCAGAACTACTGCACACAAACTCATGCCTCTTACATTCCTTTGGTGAGAAAGGTCACACGACTAAATTCAGAGTCCATGGGAAGATATGCATGGCAGGTATGCAAGTTAAATTTTGGAGCATAATAAGTTGAAAGTAAATCAACTTACTTAACCGGCTACTGTTCTAACTGTCACTTTAGCTGAGCCTAGCAATGTGGTTCCTCCCTGAGAGAGATGTGACCAATCTTTGTATGTTTGTATTCATCTGGTTAGTTGGCCATTTGCATATGGCCTCACTGACCAGTCTGGTGTTTGGCTAGTTGTTGGCGAGGGCAAAGGAGTTGCTACACCATAAGTTTGTCATCACTCATCAGGGTAGTCCAGGCTTGTTCACTTGGGCACAGTTTAATGAGCAGGAAGCATTAGACTCCGTGTTTAAGTGTCTATTACATCTCTGCCTGTGTCATATTTGTCTTTGCTCCATTGAACAAGGGAGATTATATAATGCAGCCAGGAGAACATCTGGGGCCATAGTTTAACAGTGAGAGCTGTGAGTCCCATGGCTTATGATTGTGAATAAAAGGGAAAAATCTTTTCTCCTTGGCAGTGGAATGTAAAATCCTATTAGAGAAATATGGGCTGAAAATTTCTGAAACACAATATGGTCTCTTATTGCCTACTCTCATAGTCATAAATATTTACTTGTTTTCCAATCACAAATTAAACTCATTCCTGCAAAGGAGGGAATCATAAAGGTTTGCCTTGGACACAAAACGTGAATCTCACCTATGTCTCCATCCCGGTCAGCTGTCCACTTGATCCAGGGACCTATGAACTAAAGAGCCAAATCATCTGTGTGCTCTGTCTTCCCAGTACACTGATGGAAAACAGGCAGGACAAGCATAGTGAGCACCCCTGTGCAGAGAATGAAGGGAGGAGGGGAGGAAGGGAGGAGGGCAGGTAGGGAGGAAGGGAGGAAGGGAGGAAGGGAGGAAGGGAGAAGGGCAGGCAGGGAGGAAGGGAGGAGGGTAAGCAGGGAGGAAAGGAGGAAGGGAGGAGGGCAGGCAGGGAGGAAGCGAGGAGGGCAGGCAGGGAGGAAGGGAGGAAGGGAGGAGGGCAGGAAGGGAGGAAGGGAGGAGGGAAGGAGGGGAGCCACCACAACACTGGTCAACAGAAACTTCATGAAGCTTGAGTAGGAAATGTTGGTGGTTTCCCTCTTTGTGAAGCCTAGTGGTCCTTAATGACCATAAGCCCATCTGAAGAGGGTGTTTAGGAGCTATGCCTTCACTAGATGCTGTGAAATTTAATTAGCCTATTTCCCACTTACAGAAAGTTGGCAAACCACAAGTTACTTTGCATCTCTGATAGCAACAATATAGCTTAATTGAGGCTGGTAATTCTGTGGCATTACAAGTATCTCTCTCATTCTCTTTCTTCCTCTCTCCCACTCTCATTCTCTCTCTTCCTCCTTCCCTCCCTCCCCTCACTCTGTGAATGTATCAGGCTTCTATAAGACAATACTATGCTTCCTTTTCTTCAAGCTACATTTTTCCAGTGAAATATGTTTCTGACAGTCACCTTAAATAAAGGTGTTTAAGAAATGATATGAGCTATATCTTGGATTTCTCTTTGCTTACTCTCATATTTGAATCTGAATTCTTTCTTTTTAAATTTAGTTTGTTGATACATTTTAGAATACATTAAGATCATACTCATCATTGAGAATTTGCACCTGTACATGACTATCTTGATTTTTATTTTCTCATTCCCTCGCTCTCTTTAGCTCCTCCACTCTGCTATATACACAAGCTTTGTTTTCATTTTTTCCTTTTTCCTTTCTTTGCTTTTCCTTGCCCCATCTACTTCCCTTCCCCTTTGAAGATTTTCTTCCTATTTCCCCATGCCTATTGTGCATTTTAGACCTTATTTATGCTTCAGTTTCTCACACTAGAGAAATGACATGGTATTTACATGTGTGTCCTATTTATTTCACTTATGAGTATGGCCTCAATGTGCATCCATTTAGCTATAAGTGTTTCAAGTTTATCTTTATGGTGGAGATGTACACCATTTTATTTTTAAAAAGCCCATACCTTCTTTATCCACTCACCAGTTGATGGGCTATTGGGCTGTTTTCAAGATTTAGCTATTACAAATTGTGCAGCTACAAACACGGATAAACAAAGGTTACTGTAGTATGATGTTTTTACTTTCTTCAGGAATATACCCAGCAGGCAAATAGAAAGGTCAAATGGACCTCTAATCCTAGACTTTGAGGAATCTCTTCACTGATTCCCTCCGTGGTTGCACCAGTCTACATTCTCACCAACAGTGCAGAAGGGTTCCTTTCTCCCCACGGCTCTGCCTGAATTCTTTTTGTTTCTAAGAATTTTTCCATTTAAAAAATTTTCTTATTAGAGATGAGTAGTTCCCTTCCTAATTCTGAAATTCTATCGACTTTTAAAATAATCATATATCTTCTTTTTGTAAAAGGGATTGAACCAGGTCTTTGTGCTTCCCAGGTAGTCACAGCACCACTTGATCTAAATCCTTGGCCTTTATTTATTCTTATAAGCACATTTTTATCTGAGTTCACATTTCTTATTGTACTTTACTTATAAATGTTGTAACTAATAGCTCCAATCCTATAATAACATTCTGCTGCAAAAAATTCCTTCCAATCAAAGAAGTGAGTTCAATGAGCATTTCATCTATTATTATAGTTATCACATAGACAGGTTTTCCAAATGACTTGCTGTTGCCTCGTTGTCAGCTTCTTTGGCCTACTAACAGGTTTTATTTTGCCACTTTTTGTCCGATCTCAAAGCCAATCTTAACTCATTGCTTTATTGGCATCCTATTTTCAGTACCTATTTTTGTATTAGTCTGCTTCACTTGGCTACCCACTAGTGGTCTTCAAAGATATATGTTTATTTCTGACTCATTCCACATGAAGACCATGTGTTGGTTGTGAGTCTATTTCAGGTTGCAGCTCTTCCCAGGAAAAACGGAGGCTGAGTGTAAATGATATGCCTTCCCAGCTCTCATAATGTGCTTTTGTTCTGGAATTCAGATTAAAGGAATAGCCCTGATCTGAGACACTTGGGTCTTTTAGCAGAAGAGGAGAAGAGAGGAGAGGCCAAGCAGGTTCATGAAATCACATCAGTGACTTTTGTGTGAGTAGAAATTGTAAACCACCCACCCCTTTGCTGACAGCCAAACCATTCATGTGATCTGGTGCAGCAGCAGCGTGGTAGCAGCTATTTATCCACAAACAATAGGTAGCTCACAGGCTATGGGTTGGGAGCAAGTAACTGGAGGAATGATAATGATAGAAAGCACCACAGTAGCCTGAGGAGTGAGTATGAGAACTCAGTGCTATGATTTTTTAGTGTATGGCTTAATGAACTTCCACAAAAGGAGCACACCTTTGTTATCATCCAAAAGGGATTACTGTCAACCGCAGTCCTTTCTTGGCTTGTCTGGATGAATGCTAACCCACCATTACTTGATTTGAACAGCATACTAGTTGGATCATTTTCTTTTCTTTGTAAGTGGAATCTATGGTGTGCACTCTTGTTTGCTGACTTCCCTCACTTCACAGTGTTCACTTTGCTATTTTTGCAGCTGCAAATTGTTGATGCCTGTCACTTCCTTGTGCTCTACTGTGAATTTACCCTACAATTTAAGAATTTATATTACTATAGGTGGAAATTTAGGGGTGAAAATTTATGATCTGCTTGGCATAAATGTGAAAGCATCACAATACATTTTGGTCCCTTTTGTGCCCTTTTAGTCTCTTGTATTTACTTTTTCCCTAAATGTATAGCCAAATGCCTTGTATCAGTGATGGTGAAACTTTTAGTTTTCAGTGGTGACAAAGACCCCACAGTGTCACACATGCCATAGGTTGTCATAACTGCCTTAGATCAATGTTGGCCCATGATAAAGTGCACATCTCTGTTATCCTAGAAATAACATAATACAGTTGGAGTAGTCTGATTATCAATGTGTCTCCCTGGGAGCATGCACTGTGCAGGGGGAATGGAACTGCATTTACTTGGATGCCTCCGTATCATCAGTGTGCTTGTACAGTCACATTCATTGGCTTTGTCTTGGAGTTGGAGAAAAGCACGTGACATGCATGAAAGACATATAACATGCTATTTCTTAATGTCTTTCTTTGTTTAAAACTTCATCTCCAGTTAATGTCTTGTTCTAGCTAAGCTTGGCATCTTTGAGAGCAGCTCATTCATCTTTATTATTATTTTTTGCTTTACTTTTTGCTGTATTGGGATTTGAGCTCAGGGCCTTCACGTTAGGCATTATCTCCAGTCCTTAAATTTTTGTTATTTACATCTGAGGTAGGGACTTGCTAAGTCCCTAAGTTTCCAAGGTGGGTTTTAAACTTATAATCTTCCTACCTCATCCTCCTAGAGTGCTGGGCTGATAGGCAGATACCAACATGTCCTATCTCCTCTTTATGTTTTAAATTTAAGGAAACTTAATGATAGATTTAATGATTTCATAATTTTCATTAAATGATAAATAAATCTATAATTATAATATATAAAAGATTACTGTCTATCCTTTCTGAATTTGGTATATGCCTGGGGTTGTATATTATTTTGCTGTAGAGTATCCAGAATTAAATTTTAAATCCAATGAGGTGACAACTACCATCTTACACTAAGTATATTCTACCTAGAATATTTTCTTTTAGGCAATAAAAATCAGGATTTCATTTATTTATTTATTTATTTATTTATTTATTTATTTATTTCCACCATTGCCCTTTTGTTTTCCCAGTGCCTGAAAGCAAGTATCTGGAAGTATTTTTAGCCAAGCCTGATTTAATGATTTTTACAGGGCGCAGCTTCTGACTGGGTATTACGTAGGGACGTGCCAGGCCAAATATGTATTATACTCTTTGGTCACAACCTTGGCTTCCTTTCCCAGCTAATGTCAGCTCTAATCAAATTGGACTTGTAACAGGGTCTTTTGTTTGCAGTGGCTTCTTCAGAAAACTTGAAAGTCTCTGTAGTATTTTGCCTTCAAGACACGCATGGAAGACACACATTTCTTTTCTTCTGTTTCAAGCAAGCTAAGAATGTATTTTCTTTCTAATTAATTCTGTCCCTGATGTTAAAATGTGAAACTGTTTCAAAAGTAGATCTTGACTGTAGGAGGCATTACAGTATTGTGGAGGAGAGTAAAAATGATGATAGCAAAGCAAACATTATAAGAGCAACCGATATTGCTGGACTGACAATATGCCAGACACCAATGTTTCAGGATGCCAGGAGACATGACTTTGTCTTGTGAATCTCAGGCAGCTTATTGAGCATATAGAACAATTACAGATCAACATGGCAAATGAAACAGTAAAGACATCCTTGGCAAGTTAGAGAAGTAGAGATGGAGGCTCCAAACCCAGTGTACTGGAACATTGAAGAGGAAAATATTTGTATAATAGCAAAACTCTGACAAAAATATCAAAGCACATGAAAGAAACATCTTACTTTATGATATCATACCATGGTCATACTGTTGCCTTTACCATTAAACAGAAGAACTTGTTACAAGATAGAACATTGGAAAAAAGATCTAAGTTTCAAGGAAAAGCTAAGCTTATGTTTTCTCTGTGATAGCACATCTCAAGCTTCGTCTACATAGCCCAGTCTTTCCAAATCTATGTTTATTGTCCTTATTAAAGGTAGCTTTATATTTCTGCTGTTTGTAGTTTTTTTTTTAACAAGACTGACTTTTATGTTTATCGTATGGTTTGCACATCTTTGGTCTTTAGGACAAGACTGAATTGTCCATTTTCTAAGAGGTCTATATGCATACACTAGGAACCCCTCATCTCACACATGAGATATTTAACTATAACCACAGATAACAACTGGTTTTATATTTATGTTTAATCCTTTATCCTTATGCAGAAAAGTCAGCAGTATCATTCTGTAAAGTGATAGATGATGAACATTTTGGGTTGAAGAGCCAAAACACAAAACTCAGGTTATGACATAAGCCCATAGAAGTGCTTTTAGAGTTGTAGGGCAAAAGCCAGGCCTCCAGAAATCTTAGAAGACCAGGCTCAGCCACTCTCCTACATCAAGGAGAGAAGCAACAGTAAAAGAGAGGAAATGAGCTTTGATGTAAGTGGCTAAGCAAGCAGTTTCAAGATCTGTCTTCCAGGCCCTGCCTTGGATTTTATAGAAGAGGGGAGCCAGACCATCTCAGCCTGGTTCTGCAGAAGTCCTTGTGCTTAGAGGAAGCAATGGGTTCCCATGACATGACAGTGCTGCTTGGTGAGGGCTAGCGCTTCTCTCATTGTGGGGTGGCCTGTCCCTGAAGCTTTGCTGTTCCTAGAAGGTTTAGGGCAGTGACTTGAGACTTCTAGGCAGCAGTTCTGGGACAGAAATTGTGAAAACTGGCAACTGACTCTCCAGGCAAATCTTGCAAATGTCTTAAAACTCTTCTCTTGGTGTTCTCAGTCTTGGAGAAGGATGAGATAGGCTTGGCAAATGTAGGACTAATGAACACTGTCTTTCTGCTTTTCAGACAGGTACTTCTTAAAGGATTTACATATCTATATGGGGAGCTAAGCAGGAAACTGATCCAAAGTTTAAAGATAATAAAGGAAATATATAAAATGAAGGTGTAGATACCAAGCATTTTCCCTGCTTTTAGTTACCCAATGGGCATCTGCAGGCCCAGAAACATTTGAAATGTAAAAAGCTACATGCCTTAAAAAAACATGTGTCATGTTATATTAGGTCTTTGGTTCAAGCCCAATAGTACCTCTATGAATTATTATAATCTAATATACTATACACATTGTCAATTTTGATACACTATTCTTACATGTATCATCTTTAAAAATATAAAAAATGATTTAAAATAATATATTTAGGAATTATATTCTTTCCCTCATTGGTAGAAAATACATTTTAAAGAACTTTAAAACATTTAAACCATTTTAATAAAATATTTATAAGATAAGTGAAACTATGGAAAATGTGTATGTGTTATTGCTATCTTGCATATGGCAGGGCTTGGCATTATGCGCAGAAATTATTTGAAACTGAGCAAATAACTTGTGTTTGTTGTATTCGACAAAGTCGCAAAATCAATGAACAATTTCTACACCACTGAGTGTCTCTGAAATCACAGCAGCAAGGCCTGTCACTGACCAGCTGAATCAGCTGGAAGGTAAAAAATTCTGCATCTCTAAATGCTGGCAGCTTTTAAAAGAGCTAATCTAGTACAAACTACAGCTGAGACATTTTCTCTCCTTTTGAAGATGGCTGTAAGCATACGTGTGTGTGTGTGTGTGTGTGTGTGTGTGTGTGTGTGTGTGTGTGTGTGTGTGTGTGTGAAATCGTCCAAGAACTCAGGGGCAAACACCCAAATTAAAGAAGAAGAAAGGTCATGGACTGTAAGAGATTTGAGACTCTGTCTTGATCTCAGTTGGGAGTCTTTGCTTTTCCTTTCTTTGTAAATGATCTCCATTCTTTCAGCTGTTTGTCAGCGTGGGAAGCTGTCATTGTCATGGAGATGGTCCTTTTCCCGACCTGCCTTCCCCTCAGTGTAGCCGAAGCTAATTCAGTGCATTGATGGAAGATTATTATCAGCTCGAGCACTTATCTGACAAAATTTATGGTGATGAATCTGGTACACACTGGATATGCCAGTGCTCCTCCATCGTGAGTTTTTATGTCATTCCCATTAGGTGGTGACAGCTGTCAAAAATGTGGTTGTTATCGTTTTATTTACTTCTGACATTTGAAGGTCACTTATAGTTTTAATTAAATTTTTCCTTTGTCAACTCAGAAATACCACTCAATTTAGCTCTCTATTGGTCTTGAAGCAGAAATGACATTCCAGGAACCAGTTATTTCAAGATTGCAGCTCTAAACTAGTGATTGCAATGATGATTATTGAATGCCACAAGTACGCCCATGACTACATATATAGAGAAGAAGATTAAAGGTCTGTTATGTGGGTCTCCTCTCGGAACAGGGGATGCCTTCCTTCTGCCCCTGTAAGGGAGTACTTAATGAGCTTGTGTTGGTTCCCTTCAGGTGGTAAGCCTGACCTGTCCCTCTCTTCTGTTCTCCAGCATACTTAAGGCTTAAGTAATGCTCTGTGTCAGGAGAGGACAGCTTCCTCTCCCACCATTATCATTTCTTCCTTATGCTTTAACTGAGGACATGGAGAAATACAAGTTACCAAAGAAAATTAAAATTTCTGAGAGTAAGGCTTTATGAGGTCCAGGCTGTTTTGACTTTGTAGTTTTCTGTGAGCACCATTTTACAAGTAATCGACTCACATTGGTGCTGTGACATCACAAGGTCAGTCAGTAGGGATTTTCACCATGGATGGTGTTATCGTTAGTGGCAATCTCAAGGGCATGAATGATTCCCAGCAATCTGATGCCAAAATGGGGCTGGTGCTGGTTAATGTTAATTTCAGTTTATTATTCGACCTTGTCTTTTCAAGTGGAGCAACTGAGACAAAAGTTTGACTGCAGGTCAGAAATAAGGCTTTCTGAGTATAAGACTGTTAGAATGCAGGGATGGAACAACATTTGCTAACTGTGAAGCTGGTGCAATTTTCTTTCTTTTAGCAGTATTAGTGGTTTTGCTTTAAACTGTGTTAGCCAGGCTTACTTGAGGCTGGTGAGGGCAGAAGCTTTGTTTCAGTGAGAGTGAGAACAGCATAGCAGCATCTATTGCCTGGTATATAAGGCAGGTGTTCTGCTAATAAATTCACATGGCTTCTTAGTGTAAAGATTTTCTAAGCTTTAGGCAGGTGGCACTGCTGTCACTTATTTTGCTGATAGAAAAATGGATATACTGAGGCTCAGCACTGTGGCCAACTTTGAGCAAGAGCTAGTTACACCAGAGTGATCATGAACATGCGAGCATAGTACACTACTCTCTTCTGCTTTGCTCCTCATCTTCTGCTCTCCTACTGCTGGAACAGAGTTGGAAGGCTTCTGCCAAAGAAATTCAAGTAGGTTGGAGAAAGGAGATTTGGAAATGACATGTGCAAGTTGGAGAGGGAAATAATTTATTTTTTTACAAGAGAAATTGCCCTGCTGGACTTCAGCCCATAGCACAATGAAAAAAAAAATCCGTGATATGGGTAGGTGTATTAAAAAGTAATTTTAGTGGAAATCAAGGAACAATTAAGGTGGTCTGCAAGAAATTTCTAAAGCCAGGGCCTTGGATAAGTTTCACAGGCAGTATACACAGAAGGCTGACAGTCACAGCAGCTCAGTGACAGGATGCAGTGTTTGTCCCATGTATTACTACACTCCAGAGTAGTCTATGGGACAAGAGGAATTATTCATGGTGGCTGAAGATTTAGCTCAGTGGTTTTGGCGCCTGCCTCCAAAGTGCAAGTTCACAAATTTTTCTCAGTACATCTTGCAGTTGAAAGTCTTGCATATCTCACTGGACAGGTCTGAGCCCTGTTAAATGCTGAGACCATACTGATCACACCACTGGATAGAGGGAGAGTCCTCATCTCAGCCTAGTTGATATTGCTTCAGTGTAAGATCTATCATCATCATCCTCTCTCCATGTTCTTTGAGGAAACAGAAAATCTTACAGAAATAAAATGTTTTGTTGGTCCTAAAGCTAATCAATCTATTATCTAACAAACAAATTATCACAATATTAGTGGTTTGAATAAAGGGACTATTTTAATTCTTAGCAGAAAGATAATAGGACAGGAAGCTCCAGGCTTTCATTCTCGAAGGAAGCATTACAAGAACTGTAGATTGACAGAAGAACTTTGGAGATGCTCCAGCCACAAGGTGATGCCTTAAAGCAACCAAGTGAATATTTATTGAAGATAATGATGTTTCATTTTTTTCTTTTGTGGTACTGGGGATTGAGAAAACCAGTAGTGCCACTGGAGCTAAATCCCCAGCCCATGCCATGTCCAAATAGGGAGAAATTTGGTGTCATCTTCACTTGTCCTTGGCTCACCTTTGTGCACTCATAGGAAAGAGGAACAGTTGTTTCTTTGACTGAGGACACTGAAAAACACAAATTGCTGAAGCAAATTTTGGTGGTGAATCTGGTACACACTGGATATGCAAATGTTCCTCAATTGTGAGTTTTTATCAACTTAGAAATAGCAAGATAAAATTGAGATGAAAATAGCAAGAGAAAATCTGTGTGAATATTCAGGACTGTCTGTGTGATGTAGAGCATATTCCTCAGTTTCCCCTTCAGAAGGACACTATACCTGATACTCAGAAATTAAAGGAGAGGAGGTTTATTTTGCTTCATCTTGTCAGAGGTTTTAATCCATGGTCAGATAGCACAGCAGAGAAAAGCTGCTTAACTCAGGGAATCTGGGAAACAGAGTACAGAGAAAGAGCTGGAGAAAGAAAGAGATGTGGACCAGGTACAAACCCCTGAAGTGATGCTCCAATTACTCACTTCCTCCACCTAAGCTCCACCTCCAAACAGACCATCCAGCCAAGATCTCACAATGCAGTAATGGGCTCAGGGAGGTTCTGACTTTTGTCCTACTATACACACTGAGAAGAAAGACTTTTTTGTTTTCAAATGTACATTTCTTTTTTCTTGCAAAAGATTATAGGCAATCAAAGAAATAGCATAGCATGGTTTATTTGGAGAAATAAAATTTTTCTTCAGAAACTGACTCTAAAGAATCATAAGTTTCAGATATACTAAGCAAAGACTTTGAACAATTATCTTACGGGTATGCCAAGGCCAAAAGAAGACAGAAAAAAGTGATTGAAAATAGGAAAACTATGTAATTAAAATAAGGTTATCAGCAAGAGGAAATTATAAAAAAGAGTAAAATAGAAATACCAGAGCTGAAAAACACAACTGAATAGAAAATTGGAGGGCTTTAGCATTATATTTAAATGAGTAGAAGAATCAGTAAGCTTCATTTATTTGAAATTATAATATTTGAGAAGAAAGAAGTGATTGGAAAGAACTGAACAGATTCTAAGGGATTTGTAAGGTATCATCAAGGGAATAAAATTTTTTAGTTTTGGAATCCCAGAAAAAGGAATGAAAGAAAAGGAGAAAGAGGAAGAGAGATTATTTGAAAAACAATGCCTAAAATTTCCCAGACTTGAAGGCAGTATTGTACAAACCCCAGGTGCTCAGTAGACACCATTAAAATAAACTTGAACAGACCCACAATGTGACTCATTATAATCTGGTTGTCAAAAGCCCAAACTAGAGAATCTTGACAGCAGGAAGAAAGATTGGTTGCTCATATTCAAAGAATTTCCAATAAGACAGATTTTAAGGTCAGAAGACAATGGGATTCAGACTGCTGAATGAAAACTAACACAAACAAAAACACAGTCAATTCAAAATCTTAAATCTGGAAAAATGGTTCTTCAAAAATGAGAAAAAAGGGAACCCTGACAAAAATTTTCTTTACCCCGAGGTCACCAAAGTTGCAAGAAGTTCAAGTTAAAATATAAAAGACACTAGTAAGGAATATCAAACCATACAGAAATGTACAAGAACATTTGCCAGTATAAGAACATAGGATAAAAATAGAAAAGAAAATAGTCTTATCATAATTCTGGCTTGCAATGCCATTTTTAATATTCTGAATAATTGAAGGAAAATGTGTACAAATAATTATAAGCGTATGTTAATGAGTGTACAATGGAAGTACACTCCATTGTGACATCAACAACAGAGTGAGCTGAGGTATAAAAAGTAAACGTGCATCTAATTGAGGTTTATATAGTATCTTTTAAAATTAGATAGTTTTAAGTTTTGGATATTATATGTAGCCATTGTATTCACACATAAAACGTCTACTGAGTATATACAAAAGAAGTTAAAATAAACTTTATATGAAATACAGAAAACCAATTCTCTGTCAGTGGTTACTTTCAATTGGTGGATTAAACTCTCAGAAGATATGGATTGGGTCACCGAATTTGCACCAGGGTTGGAGCTTACTGGCCTCCAGGCCCATGCCAGAAGAGCACCCAGGGAATGAGTTTAGCAGCGGGTGCCTCAGAAAATGGCGAATGTGCCACCGAATCTGAGTCACCGAATCTGTGCCGAGGTTAGAGCTTACTGGCCTCCAGGCCAATGCTGAAGAGTACCCAGGGACTGAGGTTAGCAGCAGGTGGCTCAGGAAATGGGACTGTGCCACCGAATCTGTGCTGGGGTTGGAGCTTACTAGCCTCAAGGCCCATGCTGGAAGAGCACCCAGGGACTGAGGTTAGCGGCGGGCAGCTCGGGAAATGGCAACTGCGGCACCGAGTCTGCGTCACCGAATCTGTGCCGGGGTTGGAGCTTATTGACTTCCAGGCCCATGCCAGAAGAGCACCCAGGAACTGAGGTTAGCAGGTCAGAGTCTGACTTTCTCGAGGGCAACTGCAGAAGCACATCCAGTCACCTTGTATTGGTGAGTAGGTGGGCCTGTTGCAATATCAGCATCTACCATTGCAGCTGCACAGGGCCTACAGCCTACTGGCCTTCAGGCCGACTGCACAAGTGAGCCCAGAGACTCTGTATTAGTGACCAAGTGGGCCATTGGAACCTCAGGCAGCGCCATGGTAGCAGTTCAGGAATCAGAGCCTTCCTGCCTCTAAAGCAGACAGGAGAAGGTGTTCTGACTGTATTGATTGAGTGCCTCATATGGTGTGCCAGAACTAGGGGTTTCTCTTTAGGTCCCAATACAGACTGTAAAGAACAACCCAGGAAACACTGCTATTTTAAGGTTCCTAAGTATTAAGAGGAAAGTGACTTGCAACAAACAGCGCCAGAAAATAGGGCAGGTCAGAGATGAGGAAACACTCAAAGTCTCAGATATAAAGATCCTCACCTCAAGGTAACACACGTGGAAAGGAAATAGAGAAGTGTGAAGCCCAGTTTCCAGGGTCCTCGGAAAGGTAACCAAAGCAGATCTAGTAAAATGGAAATCAGAACTGATCTCTGAGATGAAAGCAGAGATATTGGACACTGTCAACATGATGATTAATAAAGTTAAGAGGAAATCATGAAGTTGATAGAATCCAAGATAGCAAAAGCAATGCAACCTTTTAAACACCTACAAGTAGAAGCCCAGGAAATTAAGAAAGAAAATGAAAGCTTGCGCAATAGAATGAATTTGGCAGAAGACCGAATTTCAGACCTAGAAGACAGGATCTCAACCAATGAACTGGAAAGGCATAATCTATGGAAAAAAGCAAGCTATAAGGAAAAGTCAATCCAACAGCTCTTAGATGATTCAAAGAAGAATAACATAAGATTGATTGGAGTCACTGAGGAAGCAGGAGACAATGCTAAAGACATCAAAAAGCTATTCACACAGATAATGGCAGAAAACTTCACAGAAAAA